>CM067523.1:18758378-18928378 GCA_034509495.1 Acestrorhynchus altus
AGTGTAATGTATGTAACAGATGTATTGTTTAGTGGGAGGAACAGCTGTTTCTAATGTGGGCAGAATCTGACTGAAATCGGGATATGGTGATTCTGCTGGTGTCCAGAACATGTGATCTGCTAAAACGAAATCTTACTAAACTTGAAACTTGCATAGAGTTTTAGACATTTGAATGGATCATTAAAATTAGAATACGATCGAGTGTGAATACAGTATGAAACAGAATAGATAATCCTGTTCGGAGGTTAGGGAGGATAACACCTGGGGCTATTGGAAAATGACCCAGGGCTATAGCCCTATAGCCAGGACCGCCTGTGATAGATAATATATGAACATCATAAACCAACCATCTCAGTTGATCTCTGACTTTAATTCTATTACAGCATATTTTAGTCTAACACTCTTATTAATATCGCAAAGCGCAGCTGTTTTTACCAAGATTCCAGCACGTTGTTGCCTTACCAAAAGTCGGATTCACTTTGTTATGAAAACTATTCTTTTAAATATTATTGTTTTTCCTATTCGTGTGAAAGAGTGGTCCCCAGTCCTGTAGTAAACAAGGGGGACGATGCATAAAAATACCGTATTTTCTGGACTATAAGCCGCTATTTTTTTCCCACACTTTAAACCACGTGGCTTATAATGAGGTGCGGCTTTTTCTTCTTATATATGTTCTTTTCCAGGTTTTTTTTAAAAAAAAACTTTGCGAGTGCGGCTTATATTCCGGTGCGGCTTATAGTCCGGAAAATACGGTAATATAAATACAGTAATCTGAAACTAACCATTTCATTTGAGGTTGTACAGAGTAAGTGAACCTGTGTACACAGCAGCTCATTTAGATGGCATCAAGAGGTTGCATGAGTCCAGCAGACGCATTTAGCTACGTATGTGGCCAATTCATACAGACAAACGTGAAAAAGTACTCTGTGAAAGCATCTGCTAAGATGTGTGAGGCCTACAAAGCATACTTCAGCGTGCCGGACTATTGGAGGCTATAGGTATCACCTGTAACCCGATAGAGTGGTGCCTCTTCATAGACAGTTCATGCAAGAGCCTCAAAGCCGTGCTGCTTCACAATGGGAACAGGTATCCGTCTTCCTGTAGCTCACTCGGTGCACCTGAAAGAGGAACATGCCAGTGTCAAGATGTTGCTAGGTGCCTTGAAGTATGGCTGGGAAGTTATCGGAGATTTCAAAATGGTATCATTCCTGATGGGCCTCCAACGTGGTTTCCAAAGTGTCCTTGCTACACACACACACACACACACACACATGTATATATATATATATAAATATATATATATATATTATATATACTTACTGGTTATTGGTTATTGGTGTGTATTGCTGAGGGGGCTCTACTTTTGCCCAGTTTGTGTTGGTCATCATCTAGATTTCTTCTATTATTATTATTATTATTATTTTATTTTTTTATTTATTTTTTTATTATTTTTTTTATCAGCGCTCATAGGACACTGCCCAAAGGACACTGTCTGGTATTTCTGGTTGGTTGACTGTTCTTAGGGCAGCAGTGACACTGGGGTGTTTAAACACTCCCTCCTATCTGATCCACTTAAATATAAATACGGAATATAATAGAATAGTATAGAAAAGAGTAGACAACAACATATACTGTGCTGGACTGAAATATAATACAATAAAATAAAACAATAGAATAGATTAGAGAAGCATAGAGTAGAATAGTAGAGACCAGAGCAGTGTGAGCAGCCTCCTCTTCTTTTCTGAGGTCTAGGCAGTTTAGGTGTGAGGAAGGTGAAGTCAGCACAGGGAAAAGCTGAAGAGAGAAACAGACAGAAAGAAGACAAATAGAATACAGAAGAAACATTCGCTCGGCCGTCCTCTCTCACTGGGGATGTCTATAAAATACCCTCGCTTTTTTCTGTTTCCTTTCACTCTGCATGTCACAGAGAACTGCTAGACTCATGACATTGACAGGTACCTCTCTACTGTGTGTGTGTGTGTGTGTGTGTGTGTGTGTGTGTGTGTGTGTGTGTGCACCTTTTTCTATCTCTGCTGTAGGAACAAAACCTTTAATCTCCACAATAGTAAGAATGATGGAAACACTGGAATTGAGTGTAAAAATATTTTATTCCAGCTTATTCTGAAGCGTTTCTATTGGTCCATTCATTGAGACACTTTGAAAACATCTGTAGTTTTGTTCATGAAGTCTTCAATGGACAGTTTCTGAAACACTGGCTCCTGAAAACATGAATTTGTGAAGCGTAGAGTAAGAATATATTAGATATTCAGATCAGAACCATTGACAGGCCACTGAAGGTAAAGCTTAACCAAACAACCTAAACCTAACCCTTACTCTAACCCTAACCCTAACCATAAACCTAAACCCTAAACCTAACCCTTACTCTAACCCTAACCCTAACCTTAACCTTAAAACCTAAACCTAACCCTTACTCTAACCCTAACCCTAACCTTAACCTTAAAACCTAAACCTAACCCTTACTCTAACCCTAACCATAACCATAACCATAAACCCTAAACCTAACCCTTACTCTAACCCTAACCCTAACCTTAACCTTAAAACCTAAACCTAACCCTTACTCTAACCCTAACCCTAACCTTAACCTTAAAACCTAAACATAACCCTTACTCTAACCCTAACCATAACCATAAACCCATAAACCCTAAACCTAACCCTTACTCTAACCCTAACCTTAACCATAAACCCTAAACCTAACCCTTACTCTAACCCTAACCTTCACCATAAACCCTAAACCTAACCCTTACTCTAACCCTAACCTTAAAAATAAAACCTAAACCTAACCCTTACTCTTACCCTGAAAAAACTGCTGGACATTATGGACAATGCCAGTCATCCTCTACACACTGTCATCAGCCACCAGAGCAGCCTGTTCAGCGAGAGACTGCTCCTTCCCAAGTGCAGGACCAATAGACTTAAAAACTCTTTTGTCCCGCACGCCATCAGACTGTGCAACTCCTCTCTGGGGGGAAGGAGGGGTAACAGGAGGATTAAGGATAGGAATGAGTAGGATCTGAACCAACTGAACCAACTGAACCAACAGTCAACAGCTAACAGCAACCTGCAACCACCACAACACACTGGACTCTCTGTGAAATAAACAGTTTTCAAGTGCAATAATAATGTGCAATAATGTGCAATAATGTGCAATACACCCTCCTAAAGGACTCTTTTTTTTCTCATGCACTACTATCTATATTTTATATTGTAATATAGTCTGTATATTATATATTCTATATATTTATATAGTGCTGCTTACTTTTACTAAATTATTTTTTTTCTGCCTATCTTCTGCTTACTGTATTTATGCTGCTACTGGAACCTTAATTTCCCTGAAGGAACCCTCCCAAGGGATCAATAAAGTTCTATTCTATTCTATTCTATTCTATTCTATTCTATTCTATTCTATTCTATTCTATTCTATTCTAAACCCAACCCTTACTCTAACCCTATCCTTAACCGTAAAACCTAAACCTAACCCTTAATCTAACCCTAATCTTAACCGTAAAAACCTAAACCTAGTTCTTACTCTTACCCTAAACACCCATAGATCCTAACCCTGTTAGACCACCATTTGCTACAGCTGCTTGATTAAAGGTCAAAAAAGGTCATCCTGTCTTCCAAGAGGGTCAAAGTGAGACATTTCCCATGTTTGCTAGGGGTGGTTGTCTCCCCGGTGGTCATGCCCTTTTCTCTGACCACTACCAGGCCATTTCTCAGTGCTTGAGTATTTACCCACACACTCTCATGTGTTGAGCACCAAGGAGAACCTTGCACTTCTCCTTCAGTATCCTCGGGTTATATGTTGCATCCCATACGCTCTCAGATACACGCATATATTTCTCCCTCTGTCCATCATTCCCAAAGTATGGCTGATGGAAGCTTGCGGCAATGATTTAACGCGTCATTAGCATGGCCTCTGAACCACCAGTCCACTGGAGCTAGTAGTGTTTAAAATAACAGGGCTTAAAATGGATTTGGGATGCCATTAACCTTCTCTCTTTCAAACATGTGTCCCATATTGGCAAACCTGCATGGTGAGTCAAAGAATGCTGAGTCACTGGCCTCTTCTGACACGTTCCCCATACGGATACAGCAGAATGGTACTGAATCACTGCTCAGTTTCATATTAATACCATTTATACGGAACTGTGTTCAGCGATCCATGCAACCTCACAGCCACACTACAACACCGGTCTGGCCACTGCTGGAAATCCAGCAGAAAAGGAATTGCGATGACCATACCTGCGGAAATACTGTATTCTGGATGGTGCACACAGGATACTACTGGTTTGATATTTCTAACTGGTGGACTAGCAGTGACACTGAGGGGTTCCAACCATTCGATATGTATACAGACAAACTGATGAACTACAGGCTGTAATTATAGAACGTCAACATGCTCCTGTATGATAAGAGGAACTCATCAAATGGACAGTGAATGAAGAAACATGGAGGTGTTCATAATGTTATGGTTGATAAGTGTATATAGACCAATTGGCCATAGCATTAGCAGCACTAACAAGGCACTGCAGTGGCCAGTGGCATCTGTCCAGGGGTGAATTTTCACCAACGTGCCAAAAGTCATGGGATAGCAGTATGGAAATTGATTGTAAGGTGGCATTACCTCGGGACAACTTTGGAATGCACAAGTTGTGAGGTATTACGTGGTGAGTAAGGTTGGACAATGGCCTGTGAGCACTTCGGAAGGCGACATTAATTTTGAGCAAGGCATGATAATGGGTGCCATATGGAAAGCACATTCCATTTAACACTCCTTGATGTGAGGGTACATGAAGTCCATGGCCTGCGAATGGTCACCAAGCAGTGAAACATAGTGGCACCAGTCAATGACATGTTTAGTTGGACCAGTGGCCCTCACCCATGTAATGCAAATTCACCCCACACCAGTATGGAACCACCACCAGCCTGCATAGGCCCTGTGTCTGGTGTTATGGAGGTAACAGAGGTACTCCAGTAGGTCTTCTGCTCAAAGACGTCTTGTGGATCTTGTGGGTTGTTCCCAATATGTAGTACCTGCCAACAGTGGTCCAAGAAAGGACAGGGACATGGACATTTAAGACTTATTGATTTGATCCATGGATGTCCCACCAACTTACAGAACTGCTGCTAATGACGTGATGCCAGATACCACAGGATACCTTCAGATGTCTTGTGGATTCCATCCCTGACTTGTGCCTACACACATTGTCCAACTACACATCTGCTGTCATCAAGATATTATTGAGGTGGTGAACTGATGTGTCAGTGACACGTCAAATGTGTTCCCACCACCCCAACATATCTAGACAAGAGCTGCACAATGGGTGGAAACTGACCAGTGATTTGGAGCATCAACAAATGTTCAACGTTGTCCTCTAATTGTAAACCAGTAAGATCTACCAGAGAAAGAAATTCAACTAAAGTGTCCAAATAAGTCAATATCACCAGGTTTCATGTTCAATTCAAACTGCTCCGCAGTTTAAAACAGTCCCTCTGATGGTAATATATCCTCCTATAAAGACATGATGGTTCCCGTGGTCAGAGCAATGGCGAAACCACTTAGTTAGGCTGTTGAAGTCAGCAGGAACAGGCAGCAAGTTTGTCTTCATTGTGGAGCAGCTGGCAGTCTGTGGGTGTCACCATCCTGCAGTTGGCCTCCTTAACTGTGCTGCATAATGCTTTAGAAACCACCTTAATTAGAGTCGACAGTGCATTCTTAATGCAGTTTAGCTTGGCGCCATTTAGGAACATTTCCCTATAGTCTAATCCCTTGTGATCCCTACTCTTGGATCTCTCCCTGAGAGTGAGAGGGAAGCATTACTGCAAGCCCCATTGACCAAAAAGCTCCGGCATTTCTCATGCAAAAAAAAAAAAAAAGAGAGAGAAAGAAAGGGGACAAAAAAAGAATGCAATACCCAATGCCAGGATGTGACAGCATTTTGACTGCAGAAGAAGAATGAGCCTGTTTTGCCTGTAAAATGTAATTGCTCAAGTCATTAAAACGGTTACAGGATAATCCTGTATAAGCACTAGTATGGGTTGAGACATCACACCACAACACCAGATTTAGCCCAACCTTGTAATACCTGCTTTTTTGCCATGTTAGTGGATGAGGAAGAAAACGAAGAAAGGAATATAAATACAGACTCCTCCTATTAGAACGAAACAATCTGCTGCCCAAAAGCCCTGGTCACGGGATACGGTCATTTCTTGTTCTGTACGAAGCTGCTTGTGTATGTTTTGACACCTTCATTTTTACTGATTTGACCTTAAATATTTTGTTACATTTCTGCTGAAGTATTTCCAGCGAAGCTCGATATGCTGCTCAAGGCAAGTCCAGGCTGTGGCTGTCAGTGACGAGTGAGAGAGGGAAATAGAGAGAGAGAGAGAGAGAGAGAGAGAGAGAGGCCTGATCTCATGCGGCAAATTAGAGCTCCCTGCAATCAATACCTGGAGGAGCTATGCACAGATTTCATTAGGCAGCAGACGGGCCCGGTTAAAACCATGCTAACGGGTATTGATGTTCAGGATTGATTGCTCAGTCTTATTTTAAAAATGTATACGTTGAGATGTGATGTGGGTTTTGGATCCGTTCTTTAACCCATTCCAACTCTAACAGCTGTAATTGCTGACGATTCAGCATATCGTGCCTTCGCACAGAGCCAGACGTGGACCCAGACATATCGTCAACACCATAAATCACCAGAAATGATCAGTGCTAATCCTTAATTTGGGCCAAGTTTTTTAATTAACAAACTTCTAATGAGCTGCTCACGCAACTGATGAAGTAACCAACAGAGGCAGGGGTTTTATACAATGAAGGATTAGATAGATAGATAGATAGATAGATAGATAGATAGATAGATAGATAGATAGATAGATAGATACAATAGACACAATACTGTTTTACTGCTTCTTGTTTTGTTTTCTACTAATGTTTAAAATTCCACTCCACTCCAGATATGACCTCCAGATTCACCGTAAGCTGTGCTCACTTATCTGTGTCCGAAAAGTTTACGGGATCTTCCTCTCCTGTCTGCTGTCCTCGATTCTGCTGATCTGTATCTCATAGCCTGAGTAAATATACTAGCAGACATGACTGGCCTATGAATCCACATAAGCACCAGATCAGCAGAATCTCGGAGGAAGTTTTATTAAAGTATTTGGACACCGCTGGCCGTCAACTGTTCACTCCAGTGTGGAGAGAAGAGAGGGATGGATGGATGGATGGATGGATGGATGGATGGATGGATGGATGGATGGAGATTAAAAGGATATGAATGGGCAGAGAGTAGAGTGAAAGAGGATGGATGGACAGTACAGAGACAAAAAGGGACAGATGAAAAGATATGGGTGGATGGATGGATAAATGGAAATTTGAGAGAAAGATTGATGAATGGAGAGTAGAGAAAGAGATAGATAGATAGATAGATAGATAGATAGATAGATAGATAGATAGATAGTACATCAGTATTCACAACCTCTGCCATGACACCCAAAGTTGAGCTCAGGTGCATCTTGTTTCCACTGATCATCCTTCAGTGGCTTCAACAGCTTGATTGGACACCTGTGGTCAATTCAGTTGATTGGACATGATTTGGAAAGACACCCCTGTTTAGAGAAGGTCTAATAGTAGACAGTGCAAGTCAGAGCACAAACCAAACCATGGAGTCTAAGGAGCTGTCTGTGGTCCACTGAGACAAGATCTGGTACAGACAATTACCGCTGCGTTGAGCACAGTGACCTCAATCACGGGTAAGTGGAACCACCAGGACTCTTCATAAAGCTGGCCACCCGGCCAAACTGAGCGATCAGGGTAGGAGGGACTTAGTCAGGGTCCAAGGATCCAGTGGTCACTCTGACAGAGCCTGAATGGTAGAGTTGCCAGACAGAAGCCAGTGCTCAGTAAAAGACTGGAGTTTGCCAAAAGAAACTAGGTGCTGCTCATCACCTAGTCAATACCATTCCTACAGTGAAGCATGATGGCAGCAGCAGGAACTGGGAGACAAGTGAGGGTTGAGGGAAAGATGACTGCAATGATGTACAGAGACATCCTTCATAATAACCTGCTCCGGAGCGCTTTGGACCTCAGACTGGGATTAAGGTTTATCTTCCAACAGGACAACAACCCTAAACACACAGTCAAGATAACAAAGAAGTGGCTTTGGACCTCAGTCTCTGTGAACATCCTTGAGTGTCCCAGCCAGAGCCCAAAATTGAACCTGACTGGAGATATCTAAAAATGGTTCTGCACCAATGTTCCCCATCCAGTTGATGGAGATTGAGAGTTTCTGCAAAGAGGATGGTGCCAAGCTTGAAGCATCTTCCTTAAAAAGACTCGAGGCTGTAATTGCTGCCAAACGTGCTTCAACAAAGTATTGATTAAAGGCTGTGAAAAATGAATTTAATCTATTTGGGAATAAAGCTGTAACAACATCTTGACATTCAAGAGTGAGAGTCAGGAGTGAGATTTAGGAGTAATGTGTGAGATTCAAGGGTTTGATTTTGGATTTAAGAGTGAGAATTAGGACTGAAGTTTGGGATGGGTGAGCTTCAAGAGTGAGATTTTGAAGGAGTGTTATAATATGTGACAGTGAGGGGTGAGAGTTAGAAACGAGATTCAGAAGTGAGTTTTGGGAGTGAGGTTTTGAAGTGACGAGTGAGATCTTGGAGTGAGATTCAGGGTTGAAGAGTAAGATTCAGCAGGAACTGTGAGATGTCAGAAGTGAGAAATGAGATGTAGAAGTGAGATTCGGGAATGAGGGTGAGAACCAAGTTTGAGGAGTGAGAACCAAGAGTGAGAGACATGTTGGTTCAGACCTGAAATGGATTGAGCACCCACACTTCGTTCATTGAACGGTCCCTTACTGAATGTAAAGTGGATCTTCTGACAGTTCTCAAAGAACCCTTTGTAGCACCTTTATTTTAAGAGTGTTTCCTGAGGACCCTTGAATGTGTGGTGTGTCAAAATGCTTAGCACTGTTCTCAGTACACTGTCTTGTTTTTACCTGCTTGTCAGTCGCTCTCGTAACCTGGCCTTGAGAATCGCTTGCTTGAGACACGACACACTTTACTTTGAAAGGACGTCGAATCGCGAAGAACAAAGAAGGAGGTGCAGAAAGTAGAGCGGTAGCGTAGGCGGTGCTGTCGGTCAGCTGTGCGAGTGCTCGTTATTAACACGTGTTTGTTATATTTTGGATAATTTATCATGAATTATTTGTGTTTTTGTTCATTTAATTGGATCATTTGAGAAGGGAAAGATGTACAGTTTCCTGTGGGATGAAGAAGAGACTTATTTAACGTTCTCGGACAGGGAAGACAGGTTCGTATCGATCACACGCTGACTTGCGTTCGTTCGCGTCAACCGATCCGTCCCCTTTTTTGCACAATGAAGGGGGGACGATCTGTGTAATGTGTAAATTATTAATTAGTGTTGTGATTTATGGCCTGGCCGCGTACTGTTGGTCTTGGGGACTTTAATATTTCATAACTTATTTGATTTCCTCTGCCGTCTGATAAATGCGTCATTAAGATAGTGTTAAATGATTAATAGATAGTGAATATATGTTTCTCTGGTCTTCTTCTTCTTCTACGTTTTTTTTTTCATTACGACATGACACGTCCCATCCAGGCGGCACTTAATCATATTCCATATGCATATTAATCGTTGCAATGGTACCTGTGTTGGGGACGGGCTGACTGCATGTAAATGTCTCAGCCGGTTCTGATTCAGTGCGCGGAGCTGAGAGCATGTGACAGAGTCCCTCGGCAGCAGGAGGCCACTTTGATTAATTATTTCTCGAACGATTTCTTTCCCTGCTTTCTGCTCTCTGACTGTATCAGTCATCAAAGTGGCAGGCTGCGTGGCATGCCAGCGCGCTTCCCAACAAAACCAGCAGGGCAAAGGAACAATGAAGGGCGAGAGGAGAACCCCCTCCAAAGACAAATGGCAAGTCCTGATTCAGCTTTCAGTAGCCCTCAACGCTGTCCTCTCTGTCCTCTTACTACAGGCATCCTAGCAATTTCTGAACTGGAACCTAATGTCCTGGAACCTAATGTCCTGGAATCTAATATCCTGCCATGTTCACATCGGGTCTCCGTGCCCAGTGATGGTGGGATTTTGGAGTGGGATTCAGAAATGAGAAGCAATATTGACCAAGAAGTGGGATTTAAGACTGAGGAGTGAGCTGTAGGAGTGAACAGTGATATTCAGGAGGATGGCTGATATTCAGATGTGAGATTGAGAAGTGATGAGTGAGATTCAGGAGTGAGGAATGAGATTGAGTGAGAAGTGAGATTTAGCAAGGGGGAGTGTGATTTAAGAGTGAGATTCAAGAGTGCGATTTAGAAGTTGTGGGATTCAGAAGTGGGGAGTGAGATTGGCCAAGAAGCGAGATGTAGGAATGAGGAGTGAGATTCAGGAGAGAGGTTTAGAAGTGGTGGGTGAGATTCAAGAGTGAGATTAAGGAATGAAGAGTAGGAGGAGGAGGAGGAGGAGAAGTGAGATTAGGAGCGAGGGTGAGATACACAAGTGAGACTGTAGAAGTCAGGAGTGAGACCCCCAAAGAGCAGGTGTTATTGGAGTGATGGTTCGTTTTCAGCACTGCAGTCACACTGATGTCAGAATTAAACGTTTGCTTGCTCCTCAATCTTCTGGTAGAAGTATACGTTGGGTTCTTCACACTTTCAGTTCTTTATGGAACCAGATTGGATCTTCTACAGTCAAAGAAGCCTTTATAGGACGTTTATTGTTGGGAGTGTCATGTAAACAATACATCAACCTCTTTGAAGGTCTTATAGTGTGCACAAGGCTTAAGGAACCACCCAAAGCACTGCTGTCGGACACAAAGTCTTGGAATGAGTTCACCACACACTGAGGGTCACTGCTGCTGGATGTGAATCTCCCTCTGAATGCAAAGTCAGGGCCGCACATCAGGTACTGATCCTAACAGGATGTATTTTACACATTAAATATTAAATCTCATCGGTGGCATTCAGAGCTTCAGCGGCCAAAACATCTTCACAAGCCGATGCTTATCGAGCGAGTTAGGAGAAAATGTACTTGTCAATCAAATGACCGTCTCTAGGCCCAGAGGAGAATGGGTTCCCTTCTTGTGTTACTCCCTCTTTCTCTGAGGGTGATTCTCCAACTCAACGTCACTTTCTCTCCCAGGTTCTTCCTCGTGAGTCTTGGTTCCTCTCAGTTATTTCTTATGTTTACAGGAAGGTTCTACTTTGGAATCTTGGCTCATCTCAGTAGTTCTCCCTTCTCGTAAACCTCAGAGAGTTTCCTTTTCTGAGTCTTGGTTTTCCTCAGTGGTTATTGGTCTGGCTTTTCAGTTCTTTGTGATGCTCTTAGAACGTTTCTCATTTGGAGTTTTAGATCTTCTCAGTAGTTTTTATTCATGGTCTCATATGGTCTCTCCATTTGAGTGTTGGTTCCTCTTAGTGGTTCTTCCTAATGCCCTTAGATAGGTTTCCTTTTCAGAGTCTGAGTTTTCTTACCAGTTCCTCCTAATGTTCCAAAGGTCTCAGCTCTTCAAAATTGTTCTTCCTATTTATTATGTGGACGTTCTCTTTTTGGAGGTTCTCTTTTTTATTCCCCACTGCTTCCTCTCCTTGAAGTTTCTCATTTTAAATTTAGTTTTCTTTCAGCAGTTCTTTCTAATTTACTTAGAAACTGCTCCTTCAGAATCTTGGTTCCTCTGAATGGTTATTTTTTAGACTTTTAAAGTTTCTCCTAAATTTTGGTTCATCTCCTCTGTTCTTCCTAATGCTCTAAAAAAGTTTCTTGTTTTGAGTTTTGGATATTCTCAGCAGTTCTTCCTTCATGCTCATGTTTTGGTTCATCAGTGTTTTTTTTAGTTTTTTTTTTTTTTTGTTTTTAGGTTATTTCAATAATTATAAGGAAGTTCATCAGTGGTTCATCTTCATGGTGGTAGGAGAGGTCCTCCTTTTCAATAATGGTTCCGCTCCATGGTTCTTCCTAATGCCCTTAGAGAGGCTTCCTTTTTTGAGTCTTTGCTCCTCTCACCAGTTCTTCCTAAAACTCCAAGAGTCTCAGTTCTTCACAGTGGTTCTTCTGAATAATTCTATGCAGGTTCTCTTTTTGAACACCGCTTCCTCTCTGAAGTTTCTCTTCATGCTCACAGATAGTTTCCTCTTATGAATCTCCTCAGTGGTTTCTCTCTGAGAGTGTCTCCATTTGTGTCTTGATGCCTCTTCAGTGGTTCGTTCTGATGCTCTTAGAAAGTTTCTCTTTGTGCATCTTGGTTCTTCTCAGTAGTTTGTTGTCATGGTAGTAGGAGAGCTTCTCCTTTTGAGTATTGGTTCCTCTCAGTGATTCTTGATAATGGCCTCAGAAAGCTTTTTTGCTTTTCTCCAGTCATTGTTCTTCTCACCAGTTCTTCCTAACGCTCTTGGAGGGGATATGCTTGTGTAAGTTCTCCTCACTTGTTCTTCCTTGTGCTTTTCAGTCTTGTTTCCTCTCAGTGGTTCTTTGTTCATGCTGATAGAGGGTTTCTTCATGTGAGTACAATAAAATACTGGTTCTTTGATGGCATAGATGAACCTTTAAAAAGTTCTTCACACCCACGTCTCCTTTACAAACAGTCCTTATGGAAACAAAAGTGCTATGCCTATAAAGAAGCCTTTGCTGAGGAACAGTAGTTATGAAAGAACACATACAGTATGTAAATGTTGGTGGAAGATGAAGCAATGAACTGAGCGGAATGCGACACTTAACTGCCCAAAAAAGTGTTTTGAAGAGGCAGTGCTGTCATTTCAGAGTCATTGGACATTATATCTGTGTACATATATCTCTGTCTCAGAACAGATTTCGTGAGACGTTCACCAAATGCAATATTGACTTTGAGGTGTTTGAAGCCGAATTGAATACACCACTCTCGAAAATGCAGAAGTGCTTATGCATAGCAAGTTATTCTCTCTTTTTCTGCTGCACAGAGCCAGTGGGATGATAGATGGTGAAGGTAGGTTGGTGTGTGTGTGGGGGTGGGGGTGGGGGTTGTAAAGAAAGTGTGTGTGCCATTCTATTCCCTACGGAAACCCCATTGGGGAAGGAATTTTCTCAGTGGGATGTCAATCCATTTCTCCCGCAGAGCCAGAGTCTATTACGACTCTATTACACCGAAATGCACATCATTTTTATTCCAACCTTATTACCTTACCAGAATCTTTCTTATAGGCTGTTCTCCAAGCCTTTTCCATCTCTCTCTCTCTCTCTCTCTCTCTCTCTCTCTCTCTCGCTCTCTCTCTCCCCCAGTGGCACTGAAAGTTGAAAAACAGTAATCCCTACCCACCTGAGAGATCAAAGAATAACCTTTAGCCACATGAACGGGGATTTATTTCAACTCTTTGAAGCATCAGCAGCATTTTCTGGTGACTCGAGTCATATTGTGTGCACTGAGTGACATATAGAGAGTGTGTACTTTTTGGTGACAACCGTTTTTGGAGCTTTCACTCCTGCATGGACATTTATTACACATTTTTTTTTTTGCAAAAAAAAAAAAAAATGATACGCAGATATATCAGAATGTATCCATATTAATGGCTAATGGCTGATATCCTTTAAATGTGCAGTCAAAGTGTTGATAGCAATGAAGGGAAGCAAGTGAAAACACACAGAAGCCTCCTTTCAACGTGATCATCAGTGCTCAGGACCCCACAGGACCACCAAAGAGCAGGTATTATGTGGGTGGTGGGGCATTTTCAGCACTGCAGTCACACTGACACGGTGGTGGTGTGTTAGTGTGTGTTGTGCTTGTATGTGTTGATCAGACACAGCAGTGCTGCTGGAGTGTTTAAACTCTGTGTCCACTCCCTGTCCACTCTATTAGACACTCCTACCGAGTGTCTGCACCTTGTAGATGTAAAGTCAGAGACAGAAGGTCATCTGTTTCTGCACAGTTTGTGTTGGTCGTCCTCTAGTCCTTCATCAGTGCTCACAGGACGCTGCCCACAGGACGCTGTCAGCTGGACATTTCTGGTTGGTGGACTGTTCTCAGTCCAGCAGTGACACTGAGGGGTTTAAATTCTACTCAAACAAGTGCAACATATATTTTACAAATGTGTTTTATAAAAAAATGAATACATACCCCAGTCGCCCACATGGCGTGGTGGCTCAGTGGTGCTGTTATCCATTGTATCACGTCAACCATTAGGTATTGGTGCCATAATCAACTCAAATGTGAACAGTACCAAACCCTGCTCATTAGGCTGAATGTGACAGCAGAAGCTATGAAGGACCATATTTGTGGGTGGAGGCTGGATAGATGAATTACTGTACATAAATAAGAAATCCTAATTTCTATTCATTTCTATTGGTATTCAGGGTCGATCTGTTTCTTTAAGTCAGAACTGTGTTATCGGGTTGTGTGCAGACAGTTGTCTCCTTTCTGAGGGAGGATTTTATTCCAACACAGCAACACAAGAACCCTAGACAGTGTCCAGATAAAGCCAGAGGAGATAAAGTGTGTGTTTTTACCTGGGTTTTTTCCCCCTCTCTTCATAATCCCCTGCTACTATCTTTAGGGTTCAGCCGTAATCGAAACAAAGCGCATTTATCTCCCAGCAGCGTGGCAGGACTCCCCCACCTCACCTCCCCACTGTCCTCCACAGAGTGTGTGTGTGTGTGTGTGTGTTATACATGTGTCTGTGTGAGTATTAGAGACATAGGGTAGAGAACAAGAGAAGGAGAGAGAGAGAGAGAGAGAGAAAGAGAGAGAGAGAGAGAGAGAGAGAGAGGGTAGAAGCTGCCGTCGTCTCTTTCAGTTCAGTACTGTACGATCAATATTGTGTGTGTGTGGGCGTGTGTGGGTGTGGGTATGAGTATGGGTCTGTGCCCCTTCCTGCTCTGAGGCAGAGGGGACGTCTCCCATGTTATGGTGTCACAGCCAACAAGTACCACACACACACACACACACACACAGACACACACACACACACACACGTGTCCTATTGATCCTCTTGGCTAGATTTGAACGTGTGTTGTAAGAGAGAGACACAGATAATTCCAAAATTCCTAGTGATTTTTACCACAAACTTCCATCCAAATTCCACAACAAAGGCATACCAGCCCTGTTTGTCAACAAATAAGTTGCACCATGGCACCGCCTGAGGGACAGTAACAGTAACCCTAACCCACCCACCCAGATCAAACCACGCCCACTCTTTGCTACATCTTATCAAATCCAAACCCTAGCCCATTCGCCCATCAAACCATGTCATACAGCACCCCATCAATCCCAGCTCCTTTTATCAGATTATCAAACCCAATCCCAGCCAATCAGCCCATCACACTTCACCCTCATCAAACCACTTACCATTAACCATGTATACTAATATTTAACATCCAATGTAGTTCCATTATTATTATTATTATTATTATTATTATTATTATTATTATTATTATTATTATAATACCTTAATAGCTTAAGAGTCTCAGTTTGGTCAAATTAATGCACTTTATGGAGGAAGCAACATGAACATGCATAGAAATGTCTGATCCAGTTTCAAAATATTTGGTTATTTTTGGACCCAGCCACTGGTATCACGCTCACTCTCTCACACACACACACACACACACACACACACACACACACACACACACACACACACACACACACACACACACAACCGGTTTGTCAAACCTGTGAAGAAGAATTGACAAAACAGCTCTGTGTAATGGTGTATCATATATATATAAGGTGTAGGTGTAGATTAAGGTAAGGTTTTGTTGCTAGGTGTTGTTTAAAATATAGGTATAGGTTAGGTTAAGGTGTAGATTGAGGTTCAGAATAATGCTTATGGTTAGTTGTAGTTGTATATTAGGTGTAGGTTAAGGTTAGGTTTAGGTGTGTGAATAGGTTTAGGTGTAGATGAACATACTCAACTCTTCCGTTTAAAGTAAAGTTGGATTTGACGCGTCGACTCGCAGTTTTCTCTGAACATATCAATGAATCGTTCCTTGCAGTCGCTCTGCACTCAGCCGAACTGTTCCTAAACTGGACAAATGATGTGTGTGATGATTTAAGCCTGCGGTAAAATTTAAGAAGCCAAAGTTCACACAGCAAACCCGTCTCAGCTGCTCATAGGCTGAGAAACATTCTCTGCTCCCACACTTCCATATGAGAAGACATGGGCTGTTTAAGACTTCAGACGTGATAAATGTAATCAGAGGTCGGTGTTGTATAAAAGAATGGCCCTGAAACACAAATGATCAGCTGCTCCTGAAAGACAGCCAGAGGCTTTTGATTGCAGACGGGTTCTGAACACAACTCCATTCTTTGTAAGAACAATGAGACGCACCGGCAGCTTTGATTAACAGGTTGGGTCTTTTCACACACACAGCTCAGCAGTCAGGCCATGTACATGCTCTTGTATAGGTGTGATGTGTGTGTGTGTGTGTGTGTGTGTGTGTGTGTGTGTGTATGTCTGTGCGCAGTGTGTGTCCTCCGCCAAATGTTACAGACACTATTGTTTACAGCCAAGGATGGTCAGAGATATCCAAACCTGATAAAACTTTAATTAAAAAAAAGGACAATAGGAAAAAGCTGCAGGCCGGCCTCTGCCTCTGTTCAACTGTCCTTGCTAACCTCCTTCAGATGCTGCTGTAGGCACGTCAGCGTGTGTGTGTGTGTGTGTGTGTGTGTGTGTGTGTGTGTGTGTGTGTGTGTGTGTGTGTTTTGAGTGATATATTTTCCTTATCAATATACAAGCATTTAGCAAATGTTGCCTGAATATAATATAACCCCCCTATATTCTCCCCACCACCCCACCAGCCACCTGGAATCCTGTAACCTGAGATCTGCACGTTACAGATCATTTTCTAGGCTTCATAAATCAGGATCAGAGTAACCTACAGGCATGATAAAGATATCACAACAAACTACTCGACCATGGTGGTCGTATCATTGTGTGATGAATTATCAGTGTGTAAACAAAGGAAATTCCCTCTTTTCCAACTGAATTCAATCCCAATTTAAATTCCAATGGAGCTTCCAGTGCATGTTTACTGCTCTGTCCACTTGTACATGCTCAACCTGCATACAGACTCTGACCAATCAGAGAAGGAGGGGCTTATAATGTCACTGACCCAGATATTGGGTTATAAAGGAAAACAAGACGAGAGGGGCTGTTTGTTCTCTTATTTTGCTCACACTCTGCTCAAATTTCAGAATAAAAGTCCTGAGAAGGCGTAATACTGAAACATAAATGGCAAAAATAATAAAGGACATTCAGCTTGTTGTTTTATTTTAACCTAATCATTACAAATAATTAATCCAAATTCTTGCATTTTCAGATCAAAACATTCTGAATTTCTGAGACGTAAAGTTAAATAAGGTAAAAGAAGGTAAACCAAAATTATCTTAGGGTTGTATGGATTAAAGAGAAAAATGTGACATAATGATGCTTGAAATTCATTTAAATGCTGAGATTCGGTGAAAAACTTGGACAATACCATCATTTTGAGTTTTATCTGTTCCGCCCAGCGTCGAGTCAGACTGTGTGCATCATTCACTCGCTGTGATGAGGACAGATGGAGAGTTTGAAAGAGAAAACATGTCTCCGCTCTACAAGGTTAATCTCGTCTTCACCACTGAGCCTCATGTCACCCTAATGAAGCCCCCACAGACACTCACTTAATAAGAGTTAAGAGTAAATTAACCTTCAGGACTTTGCACGCTGCTCTTTTAATACACTTTATGCATCCATTTCCCCTCACACACACACACACACACACACACACACACACACACACACACACACACACACAGACCAAGGACAATTCCTCATTTAGCAGCGCGAGGTCAGGACAAAAGCATCCCCCTTGTTGGTTGCAAATATGCCATGACATCTCTGTTGGAGATGGAAGGGAAAACTGCCATGATTTTCCCAGTTTATTTCCCCCCCTCCTCCCTGTGCCTCTCCGTGCCGATGCACACCCTCACGCTACGATTGTAATCAGTCACCGTGTTCTTACCGTGTTTTTAATTAATGCACTTATTTGCATCGCCAATTTATGCCTGTTTCATGATGGGGTAGATTTTCATTAATGTTTTATTCATCATAAACATTAACCCGTCACCATCGACACCAGCATTAAACACACGTCTCCACTTCTGACGCATCTTCGGCTACAATGTCATACAGTAGTTTGAACAATGAAGCGGTGAGAGGCGACGTCATTAAGACTGTAGAAAGAATACAGCCTTTTCTCTTTCTCTTCGTTCTCGTACCCTCTCTCTCGGACGTGCCAAAGTACCGTAAAATATCAGTTTCAGAGTCAAGGTGATGGCACACTGTAATTCCCTGTCATTCCCACTCCGGGTCAGAACACTGCTATTATGGAACTTTGGTGGAGCTGCATGAGACCACTCTCCAGAACTGCGTTAAGCTGCATAAGCCGAGATATTCTGGTGTAAAATCCTGTACTTTACACACAGAAACAGACAAACTAATATAAGTTGTATAGAAATATACACTCAAAGGAACAATATTGGACTTTCGGGACCTTAACTGCTACAAAAAAATGGATTTTCACCAAAGGTACTTTATTGTACCTCAGTATGGTACAGTCCCAATTACAAGCTTTGTACCTTTAAGTACAAATCCATACTACATTTTCTTAGTGTGCTCTGCCTCAGTCCACATGCTTCTTCCACTTCAGGCCTGTGTATTAGCAAGAGTCCATCGTTAAAATACATATCATGACACATGGGTCACAATTCACACACACACTCACACATTCACCCACTAAGGGCCACGTTAGAGTCACCAATTCACCTACCGCACATGCCTGGGCTCCTGGTTTGTGAGGTGTTCTGGGCATGTTCAACAGGGAGGAGGCCCCAGGGAAGACCTAGGACATGATTTACATGATTACATCTCTAGACTGACCTGGGATTGTCTTGGAATCCTCCTAGAACGAGGGGCTGGAAGAGGTGTTTGGGGGAGTGGGAGGTCCAGGCCTCTTAGCTTAGATCAGGTCGCCGCCTAGCAAGCAGATCAAAAGACGCTTAAAGAAGTCTCCAACAATCATACACTGTCAACACAGGACCTACAGGTAGAAAGTGGAAAGTGCGGCATCTACCATCAGAAAGCCAAACAGATTTTTATGATTTTATGTGCAAGGAGGAAACGCTTGCTCTCAAGAAAACATCAGGCTCAGACTTCTCTGACCAAGAGAAGGACTTGTGGAACAATTTGCTTTGGACAGATGAATCCAAAGTTGAATTATTTGAGCACAAGATCTTCATAGATCTTGTGGTGGAAGTGTTATGGTTTGGAACTGCAGGGCCTGGAGATCTCCCCAGCACTGAAACCACTATGAAATCTTTACTGTATCACAGAAGGCTTGAGGAGAACGTAAGAACCGATGCTGAAACATCACACAGCTGAGAGAATTCTGTATGGAGGAGTGGGAAAATCTTTCTTCCAGTCGATGTCATAGACGGATAGACTGTTATAGGAAGGATATAATCAACATTATTTCAGCCAAAGGAGGAAATACCAGCATAAGAAAATTGGATATTTATTAGTTATTTTTTTACGAATAATTTAGAAAGTAAATTTTCTTCAGTTTTATGTGTTTGTTTATCAACTCCATCTCGCAACAGAGTTAAAATGAAGAATAAATGTCCATATATTTAAATATGTTTGTCAAAGGTGTTCAATGGGCTGCTCCACATTTTCCACGTGACTATATATGAGTAATATAGTACTTAGTGAAAACATCACGTATAATTAAACAGCTGTTAGAGACTCTTATTAAAGAGGGTCCAAATTTTATTCTTTAAGTTACTATTTTCGCAACTATATTGGCCATTACAGCTTTTACAAAGTGTTAAAGACAGACTGATTCCCCCGTAGTAGTGATTTGAGTCAAATTAAGTTAAAAAAAAAAGTTACACTGGTGTGATTTAAAGCCTGACTCTCTCTCTCTTAGGGTTTCTGTGTTTGACATGAAGTAATACCAGTTAAGCTCATGCAGAATGGAGCTTTTTTCTCCTTTATGTCATCTTTCTCCCTTTTAAAACTGTGTACACGCTCCTCCAGAAGCAGCAGGAGAAACTGATGGTGTTTTTTTTTTTTTTTTTTTTTTTTTTTTTTGTTGATGACTTAAAGGATGGGAAAGGCTCACTAGGGCTTCCAATACGCAGAGTATTTAAATAATCCTTGCTTCTCCCCGTCCTTTTGATGCCTTTGTTCACTTTGAGAAAGTTATCATTATGCAGGCTGCACCGTCAGTGGAGAGTGAAGCGACGGAATCACACCGCCTTACCTTTTTTTCCGCATCCTTTCCCAGCGCTGGAAAAAAAGAGCATCTACATAGCCCTTCTTCTTCCTCTTATCTCGGGTTGCAGTCGCTCCAGTGAATTCCACTGTGCAACCCCAGAGCTTGGCGAAAAACTCGCAAAGAACCAGCCAGGCTTATCTGCAGCTGCTATTGAGGATAGCGTAATGAGTCACTTATCCCTGGAGAATGGCTTAATAATTCATTGGCTCATGCATATAGGTGAGGCCTATCGCATCAATATTGCTGCCTTAGGCTAAGTTTAAGGGCGTACCTCAGAGATCTATTCGAGACAATGCAGCACATTTTAATACAGGACAAAACTTTATTAGAAACCTCTTTATTAGAAGCCTTTATCTTGTGAATGCATTTTTGCTGGACTACAGTTCCAAACGGTGAACGATCCGCTGCCATACAGAGACCCAATGAGCTGATCTTCAGATTTTCAGAATGAACACTTTTAATATTATCATGTGTCTGATGAACTGGCACTTCTGGCACAGACCTCTGAAGTTGTACATCTTTCATCTGGGTCTAAGCTGTTTCTCTCTATAAAGAAATGAATGCCTTTGAACCAAGAATGATATTTCGAACCTGATATGTTTTGACGTACGTATAACTTTGCCTTGAAAATTGCTGGATCTTCCGAAGGACGAAGTGGTTAAAAGGCAAAATATGACAAATATGAATGACTCAAGCTAAAACTGCTGTCCACTGAAAAAGACTGTCAAACAAGGCTTTGGCTCTTTAATTTTGCACAATGTTTTCGTAGTTTGACGTACTTTCATTCACCGAACAAATATTTTAATAATGCTTACAGGAAACAGTCCCACATGTCAGGGGATACTCAAATATGTCTTCATTTGAGATGTGAAAATGAACAGGATTTTGACCATGTTTTGATCAAAATTTATTTAACTACAATTTTCTGAGAATTTTTTACTTAAACGGACAATCAAACTGTTCGTTCCTCAGAATGTCCTGTTGGAACCAATGTGTCACAGTTGAAAATGCAAGAAATGTGATGAGTTATTTATAATGATTATACTGACGAGCTTACTTATAAAACATTCTTACTAAATGTCCTTTATTCTATCAGCTCCTCTGACCGTACAGGAGCACTTTGTATTTCTATAATTCCAGACTTTAGTTCATCTGGTTCTCTGATACTTTATTCTCCTCCTTTCACCCTGATCTTCAATGGTCAGGACCCCACAGGACCACCACAGAGCAGCTGTTATGTGGGTGGTGGGTCATTCTCAGCACTGCAGTGACTCTGACATGATGGTGGTGTGTTAGTGTGTGTTGCACCACAGCAGTGCTGCTGGAGTTTTTAAACTCCACAGTGTCCCTGCTGGACTAAGAATGACCCACCAATCAGAAAAATCCAGCTGACAGCGTCCTGTGGGCAGCGTCCTGTGAGCACTGATGAAGGACTAAAGGATGACCAACACAAACTGTGCAAAAACAGATGAGCTTCTGTCTCTGACTTTACATCTACAAGGTGGAGACACTCGGTAGGAGCGTCTAATAGAGTGGACAGTGAGTGGACACAGGGATTAAACACTCCAACAGCACTGCTGTGTCTGATCAACACAGCCAGCACCATGTCAGTGTGACTGCAGGGCTGAGAATGACCCACCACCCACACAATAGCTGCTCTGTGGTGGTCCTGTGGGGTCCTGAACATTGAAGATCAGGGTGAAAGGAGGAGAATAAAGTATGTGCTGGTCTAGTTCTGAAGATGCCTCTAGATTCACGACTTGGTGATCAGTGAAAGTGACAAATCAGTCAACTGGCCCCAAAATCTCCAATACCGGCCCAAAATGCCATTGGTCCATTCTTATCATCAGGCCTCGAATGGAGAAGCTTTCCTGCGCTCTCCCACTCAGCCGGAATCCACCGTCCTCAGATTCAGACCAAATTACAGAGACAGATGTCAAAACATCCAGCATCGACCTTGCTTCCCTTTAGTCACACTGAATATTTTATGAGCGAGTGTTTGAAATCACGAATGTGGGTTCCTCTAAATTTAATGTCGTGCTATTTATGTAAACAGCTCTGAAGTGAGAGACTTGTTACCCATGTTAGATGTGCCCTCTCTAATCCTATATGACATGGGTGGCACAAGAAGCTCTTTAAAGGTTGGAAATACATAGAGACACACACATATAAAAATACACGCGGGGACACAGGTATTAACTCCGTCTGCTATAAACATCCACACGTTCCACCTCCACCTCAGACACACTCATTCAGGCAGCAGCGGCTGTGTGGAAGCACAATTGGTGGTAAGAAATTAGTGGTAGGCAAACATTTGCACAAGCATGTCACTCAGAGTTTTCTCCTTCTTGACTTGTATAATTAACGGCATATTTGTCTTCACCTCCTCTTGAATGAAACCTGCCCTGTGAAATCGGTGAATGCATGTCAGTTTCCATAGACACAGCCTTGTAAAGATACTCAACATCTTTTCATCAGCCGTTCAGAGCAGAGTTATTGAAATCATCTAATATCAAGCTGGGTTTTCACGCCTGTTTGCCGTGACTGGCTCCTTGGGCTTTCAGAAGATGAAAAATGCTCAGATTCATCTTGAAACTAGAGCTTGCGGATAGATATGCAGCTATACGTGTCAAGATTCAAATGGACATCAAAAAGATTGATTGAATTAACCAACAAATGAACACAAATGGAATCATCACAAACCAGTATTCTCAATATGGCACAGCAGGGATGTGCATAGGTGTCATGAAGAGATGAGTCCAAGATGTTTCTTTTGGCGAAAGGACGATTTTGGGAGTGTTGGGAGGTGAAAAGAAGGGATTTGATATCTTTGTTCAGAAATGGGGGTCTTCCCTCAGCCTATTGCATGCACTAAAGCAGGCTAAGGAGCTACGACTATGATCCTGGGATCGTGAGTTCGAATCCAGGTTCATGCTGCTCACCACCAGCAGCTGGGGTGAGAAATTGGCTTGATCTCCCTCCTCCCTCCGGGGGGGGGGGGGGCTTTTCCCACATCAAATACGGCGCAGGCGTCTGCTGACCATTGTGTCAGAATCTGGTGTTCTCCTCCAAGTGACGGCTGCCTGGCAATGATGCAAATGGCAGCAGTTCAAAAAGAGGCGGTAGATATCCGTCACATAACTCTGAGGAAACGTGGACGTTCCATCTAATCCAGTGTGGATTTTGGGTTCTAAGAGTTAAAGAACCATCATTTTTATAGTGCAGTCCAATAAAATTCCACTTTTTCCCCACTGTAGAATTACTATGAACTTAAATAAACTAAAGACTAAATCGGGGATGATGATAATAAGACTATTGTATGAAATCATCTGAACCCATGTCGGATAAATATTTGAGACATTATATCAGAACCCAATCTGATGTAAGATGGGTTAGATTCAGACCAGAATTTCAAGCTCTCCTATGGAAGACCCTGTGTTTTCCTCTGCTTGTGCTCTCTCTCTCTCTCTCTGTCTGTCTCTCTCTCTCTCTCTCTCTCTCTCTCTCACTCTCACTCTCACTCTCACAGGTAGATGCCTGGACCTCTCTGACTCATCATCAGACTAATGTGCTCATATAAGCTCTGACACAGCGCCCCCGCCAGCAATCTACTTCTACACTCCTACAAATAGCTCTTCTATCTCTCTCTGTCTCTATTTCCCTCTCTTTTAGTGCTCTTATGCATTTGTTCTCTCTCCTACACCCTTCCCTATTTCCGCTTGGTATCTTGGTCCTCTTTTAACTGCTGATTTGAAAAATAATTCACAGAGTTGTTCTGTTCTTTATGTTACTGCATGTGTAATATTTTTTTTCTGAAGGCCATTTTTTAATGATTGAAGATTTTGTCTAATCATCTTTCTCTCTGCTCCTTCACGTCCCGCAGTCATCTCTCCTAGTATTTATGAGGTTCTGTTTACTGGGGAACTGGGGGTGGTTCACATATTCCTCATTATTGTATACTCCACATTTTTGTAACGTCTTTAGGCCCCACCCACAAATATGTTCTTTTTCAGCTTCTGATGTAAATTTGGACATTTTGGAGACACAAGTTTACAAAATGTTGGAAAAAATCTCATTTAAAAGAGACTGTAGCCTCGAAACCTCTTCATCCAGACATATGAAAAAGTTACCCTACGAACATGGCTTTACGTGACAGCTATTTAATTTTACAGGATGTTTTCACGAGACACTATATTACGAGACACTATATTACTCCTGTACAGTCATGTGAAAAGCTTAAAGACACCCCATGAACACCTTCAAACATATGGACATTTAATCTTAAAAATATTGAGAGATGGAGGTGATATAATGTAACACATTCAACTGAAGAAATGTCTTAAATATCATTTGCAAAATGTAATTAATAAAAATACTTCCGTCCTTCCAGCTTCTGCCGCTTTATCCGGGGCCGGGTCGCGGGGGCAGCAGTCTGAGTAGGGATGCCCAGACCTCCCTCTCCCCCGACACCTCAGCCAGCTCCTCGGGAGGGACCCCGAGGCGTTCCCAGGCCAGCCGAGAGACATAGTCCCCCGTACATACCCCGCGGTCTCCTCCCAGTGGGATGTGCCTGGAACACCTCCCTGGGGAGACGTCCATGTATGAAAAATATACATTTTTAATGTATATATTTTTTAAATTTGTCCTAATAATAATAATAATAATAATAATAATAATAATAATAATAATAATAATAATAATAATAATAATAATAAAGCCAAATACTGCAGGTGCAATATTTGTATGGTCAATCTGGATGGTCAAATAGAATAGAACTTTATTGAACCCTTGGGAGGAAGGATTCATACAAATGTGTAAATTCTGTTTTTAATATTATAAATGAAGAGTAGCCAATGATCTTTAATTAATTAATTATATTCATTTCTTAGGAAATAAAAGCATTTCAAGCTATGAAATCATCCCACATTTTTTTTAAATCCCTTCTCAAACTTGTCTGCATCTACAACCTTCTTTCTGAAGGCCTCAGGGAGCTCTGTGGCCATGGGCATACCACTCATTACAACAAATAGTTCACCATTTTGTCTCTCTATATATTTTTTTCACTATTGGTTTGTACTTATTGGCTGTAGGGTTGTATGCTTTACAGTATATACAGTAATGCTCATACAGTCTATTATCTGGAATCATTGTCTTAACTGCTGCGGGTTCATTAAATGTAGCACCACATCTGGAAAGAGAATGTTCAAGCTGACAATGAACATTAAGTCATATGTATGTACATGTATGTATGCATGTATGTATGAATGCATGTACAGGGGTTGGACAATGAAACTGAAACACCTGTCATTTTAGTGTGGGAGGTTTCATGGCTAAATTGGACCAATCTTCATTAATTGCACCAGTAAGAGCAGAGTGTGAAGGTTCAATTAGCAGGTAAGAGCACAGTTTTGCTCAAAATATTGCAATGAACACAACATTATGGGGGACATACCAGAGTTCAAAAGAGGACAAATTGTTGGTGCACGTCTCGCTGGCGCATCTGTGACCAAGACAGCAAGTCTTTGTGATGTATCAAGAGCCACGGTATCCAGGGTAATGTCAGCACCACCAAGAAGGACCAACCACCTCCAACAGGAATAACTGTGGATGCAAGAGGAAAGGGATGTTGCGGTGCTAACACAGATTGTATCCAAAAAATGTCCTTCCCAAGACAAATTGACACTGTATTGGCCGCAAAAGGAGGCCCTAGTTCACCACACTAATACATTACTGTGGTCTAAAACCAGGTGTTTCAGTTCCATTGTCCAACCCCTGTATGCATGTATGTATGCATGCATGTATTCTAAACGCATATGCTTTAAAATTGAGGTTGTCCCTCCATTTTCAGATCTAATAGCAGGTACTGGTGTTTATTATACACCTGTGGCAATGAGACAGAATGAAATAGGTGATTAACAAGTGTGTCCCGATACTTCTGGCCATATAGTATATTTGAAATGTTTTTTTTGTTTTTTTTTGATGTAGCAAAGATCTGATGCCCAGAGGGAAGCAAGTGATCTGCCTGGGCTACATGTAGTGGAGGTATCTGCTGGTAAGTGATGGGGAGGTTTGAACTGAAATGGTCTCTCAGGGAAGCAGTGTTTAGGTCAGGCTTCTGGAGGCTGTGTTAGAGAACCAGAACGTAGACAATCCTGATATAAACTAGGGTGAAGCTATAGCTCTCAGTTCATTTGAATAGGATTTTATGCTCTGTACCTTTAAAAGACCACATCTGTGGGTGGTGCCTGCGTACATCAGCTGTAGTTACTAAATCATAAGCCTTAAGATTAATAACTGGATGATAAGCCTACAGTTAGAGTGGTTAAGCTTCCTCAGGGAGCTGTGCGAGTTTGGACAGTGGCATTTGGGGTCCAGGTTGGGGTCCAGAGCTGTGACCTCTGGCAGGGTGTGCAGTGTGTGTGTGTGTGTGTAGATGCCTCCCTGATGATCTGGCCGAGGGTCTGAAGCTCCAGCTGAAGCTCTGGCTGGGGCCTGCGAGGCTTGGCACTGTGAGTGGCCACAATGACCTTGCTGAGCTCTCTAATGGAGAAGCTGGCGCTGGTCCACTGTTCTGAGCCACGGTACTGAGACCGAATCCCAATCAGAGCCCACGTCCCCTGATCCCTCACATATCACAACACACACACACACACACACACACACACACACACACACACACACACACACACACACACACACACACACACTCATTGTCACCAGCAAGTGCAGCTGATAAAAGCATTCCTCTGCTGGAGGGGACGATGAGTCAGGACATTGCTACTACCTCCAGTAACCGGATGAAAGGTGTGTGTGTGTGTGTGTGCGTGTGTGTGTGTGCGTGTGCGTGTGTGCTGGTCCAACTCTGAGCTCACCATCAATGTAAACAAACCCAACAAGCAGGGATCTGCAGACATGCTGAGGCCTGGTTTGAGGGGCTCTGACCTAAAAACGGCAACCCCAGGTCTTATCAAAAAGAAAAATACAGAAAAGCACCATCATTAGAATTATTAAAAATAATGCTGAAATTGCCGCCTACAAGTAATTTCACAGGGATGCATTCAACACATTTGAACAGACACCTCCACACATCCTATATGTCATCTTTTGTCTGTGGTTTTTCACCAGTTGTGCCAATTTTTTGCAATACTCAGGCTGGCTATGTAGTATATTTCATTATTGGTTCTGGTTAGTGTAGGCTTACCTATGTCTTATTTATTCAAATTATAGTTGAAAATGTTATAGATTTCAATCCTTAAAATGATACGGGCATCCAGCAGATATGCTGAGGTCTTCTGATGCACGACCTTGAGGTGCTTCACATTCCGCATTTTGAAAACCCCTGGATTAGTGTATAATATGCTCTTTATTTATTATTGATTGAAATACTTGTGCTCAGTTTGTTTTTAGCCTAAGAAATTGAGAAAAGAAGAGCAGCAGAGACAACAGACCTACTTCACATTAAATTAATTATGTAGGACAAGATTCTTGACATTTCTATCATAAAGCTTCGCCTGCTGGCCTCCAGGTTGTTTTCTGCAGAGTTGTGCTCCCTTCAGCTCTCTCGCTCTGTTTACATCTCCTTCTTTGGAAAGCAGTGCAGACTCTAATTACCCAACAATGAACTTTAATTAAAATGAAAATACCATTTAGAACATTATAAGTTATCATTTCATAATGGATGTAATATAATGAAGTGATTTCTTTCAGCTACATCTACTTGTTGATGGAATTTTCATAACAACCTGAAGGTTCAGCGTGTTCCGGCAGTTCACGTTAGTTTCAGATTTTATATAGCAAGCATTAAAAGGTTGTCGTTGAATTGGGTTATCTTGGTCGTCACCACTGGAACAGAGTTCATATTAACCTTTGGAACCCTCGGTCAGTTGTGGGAACATATTTATAAGGGAGTATACTCATGAGAGATATTGTTGTATTCAGGAGATCCTAGGCTACTCAGATATTTCTTCATTCAAGATGTAAATATTAAACTTTGTGTTTAAAACACCTTTTATCTCACAACCCCTATAGAAAACCAATCATCCAGAGTGCTTTTCAGATGAAAATGCCATTTTAATGTTATTTGTAATGATTAGATTCACAAGGATATTTATAAAAGTTCTTCAAAATATTTGATTTGAATAAACAAACAACCTGAATGTGCTTTATTATTATAATATAATCCGTTCTCCAGACTTTTATTCTGAAATTTGAAGATTGTGTGAGGAAAGAAATATATAAATATATGGCTAAGTGACATCATTGACCCCGCCCCTCTCATTGATCAGTCGGGGTTTGTATGCAGGTTGAGCATGTACACATGGACAGAGCAGTAAACATGCACTGGAAGCTCTTTTAGAGTTTAAACTGGGATTTAATTCAGCTGGAAATGAGGGAAGTATTATCATCATTATTATTATTATTATTATTATTATTATTATTATTATTATTATTATTATTATTATTATTATTATTATTATTATTATTCACTGATAATTCATCATACAATGATTAGACCATGGTTAGAGAGGGTATGTTTGTTATGACCTGTATCATGTCTGGAGGTTACTGATCCTGAGATGATGGTATGTAACTGCCCACCTTTTACAGATCTCAGGTTTCAAGAGTTAACTGGAATTTTTGCCATCCAATAAAAACACACATGGTGAGAAGGTATTATTGATGTCCTGATGTACCGAGGACACAATCAATCTAATATGTTCTTCAGCTTTATTGAAAAACCATCTCCGGTGGCTCTTCATGAAGCTGCTTCAGAGAACAAAAGTGTGAGAAGCTGCATAAAAGGTTAAGAAGGGAGACTGAAGAAACTCATTTGTTTATGATTGTTTATAATTTCTTCCATGACGTTCTTTCCAGCCTGGAGTCAAGAAGAGTTCATACATACAGCATTTCAGAATTGTGCACTAAATATAGATCAACTCATAAACGACATACATGATGCACTAAAGCATCCCAGCCAAGCAGAGATCAAACGCAAGAATTTTACAAAGCAACCAGTGCAATTTTATTGCACTAACCCTTATTTTAACCTAACTAACCCTATGTTTGCCCTGATTCTCAGTGTGGCCATATCTGTGCAGGTTGGTTCCAGTCAGCAGATTTTTTTTTTTTCATTTGAAGGGAGAACTGGGTAGATTTTTTGACTTTTAACTCTGAAGGTGATCTAGTATGAAAAAAAATAAAAATAAACATAGGACGTAGATAAAAACATTCCACCTTAAATCATGAAGCAGCTTCATTCTGGGGCCAGTACGTGTCCCGTACAGCAGCACCATTTAAGGTGGAACAGAAATTCATTTAAAAATCCAGCACCTTTGACTTTCATTAATGCCGAATTTTTTGCTCATATCCAGGAGAAATGCACATAGACATTTAAAAAAGCCCTTCTACGTAAAGTGCATAATATTACATTTCAACTCAATGGCTAAGATCATACAGAGAGAAAATGTTGCATCCAGATTTGCAGAACATGCACATTTCATAAAGTAATGCAAGCAAGTTCATTTTTTTATTATTATTTTATTTACTCATTGTCTGTTTAGGCCAGGGAAAGATAACGAGTCATTTCACAAGCAGCAGATGCTGGTAGGGCTTATGGCTGGGCAGAGAGAGAGAGTGTGTGTGAGTGAGTGAGTGAATGAGTGTGTGAGAGTGTGTGTGTGTGTGTGTGTGTGTGTGATGCCCTTTTCCGCACCAGAAATAAAATGTGTCAATTGAAGGATGATGCAGCAACGAGAGCATGGACTTGTACGAAGCAGTCTGGTTTTATAGAGTCTGATTCATATAAAAAAAAACCATAGATGTATGCAAAAGTGCTCTGAGTGTAAGTGTGTGTACACTCTATGTAATATAAAATAAAATGACTTTATTTAAAAAAAAAATCAGAAATGAAATGAAAAATCAACAAAATACACTTTTATTTCTCTGCAGACTTCATTCTCCTCCTTTCACCCTGATCTTCAGTGCTCAGGACCCCACAGGACCACCACAGAGCAGCTGTGATGTGGGTGGTGGGTCATTCTCAGCACTGCAGTCACACTGACATGGTGGTGGTGTGTTAGAGTGTGTCGCGCCGGTACGAGTGGATCAGACACAGCAGTGCCGCTGGAGTGCTTAAACACTGTGTCCACTCACTGTCCACTCTTCTAGACCCTTCAGAATCTCCACCTTGTAGATGCAAAGTCAGAGACAGAAGCTCATCTGTTTCTGCACAGTTTGTGTTGGTCATCCTCTGGTCCTTCATCAGTGCTCACAGGACGCCGCTCACATGTCGGCTGGATATTTCTGGTTGGTGGACTGTTCTCAGTCCAGCAGCACTGCTGTGTCTGATCCATCGTATCAGCGCAACACACACTAACACACCACCACCATGTCAGTGTGGCTGCAGAGCTGAGAATGACCCACCACCCACGTCATAGCTGCTCTGTGGTGGTCCTGCGGGGTCCTGGTCATTGAAGATCAGGGTGAAAGGAGGAGAATGAAGTCTGCAGAGAAACAGATGAACCACAGTGTGGACAGAGGAATGGATGCATGGACAATGAGCATGGAGACCCTCGTTTTGAATAGACAAACCAAGCATAGGGACCCCACCCTCTTGCTCAAACAAAAAAGGTCTCTGTGATGTATATGTAGGTCCCTGATCAACCTACCTTTAAACCTGCCAGAAATATTCATATATTTGCCTTTGTATTTTGAGTGTGTTGGGGTGTTGGAGAATGACTATGTTTGATTGAAGTGTCAACACACTTCCTTTAGATGAATACACTCAATAGCACAGTGTGAAGAAATAGAGTTGATTATTGGAAAGGCTGCTCTGAGAGCTTTCTGGACTATTTGTCCTGGCATCGATGCACACCTCACATCTTTGTATTGATATGCTGACACCATCAAGGGGGAAGGAATGTTTGTTTGGAGGCTATGGACTTCTGAGGATATCTGTCTCTGCTTTGGACCTTCAGGTGGAAAGATTTCAAAATTTATATTGGCCAACACCGATCATCTTTATTACACTCAATATACACAAATCAATCATATCATTAAAACCACTGACAGCTGAAGTGAGTAATATTGATTATCTGGTTCCTGTGGCTCCTGTCAAGGGGTTGATCTATTAAGCAGCAAATTAACAGTCATTTGATGTGTTGAAGCACGAAACGATTGGTTCAGAGCATCTCCAGAACCCCAGGCATGTGTTGTGGCGTGCTCTGGGTTTGCAGGTCAGGATCTACCAAACGTCCTCCAAGAAATGGCAGTTGGTGGACCAGTGAAAGGCACACGGGTGCCCAAGTCCCCCGGTTGGTCACAGAACCCGTACTTCACAACTTGCAGGACTTATAGAAGAATCTGCTTCTAACATATTGGTGCAAGACACCAGAGGACATCTTCAGTGGTGTTGAGGAGTCCATGTCTTGAATTCTTATGAGTTGTTATGGGGGCATGAGGGGATCTACTCAATATCGAGCAGGTGGCTTTAATGTTAAGGTTGATAGAGGCACTACACCAGCCATTAGGGGTGTGGTTGGTGCACGTCTGGTGCCGGTCTCAAGCCCGGATAAATGGTGAGGGTTGCGTCAGGAAGGGCATCCCGTGTAAAACCTGTGCCAAAACTATAATGCGGATCATAAATATGATGATCCGGTGTGGCGACCCCTAAAGGGAGCAGCCGAAAGGAAAAGAAGAAGAAGAAGAAGGTTGATGGAGGCATTTCATAGATCCTTGAAATGAGTTTCTGGCTAACTGTCCTTCATTTTTTCAGACAAGGGTGCACATAGACATGGCAGGAAGGGGGGGGAGGGGGCTGCATTTGTCCATCATGCTCATTGCATTCGTTCAAAAGCAGAGGGAGGGGGATGGATCCAGGGCTATTGAAAAAAAAGGAAACTACCCTCCCTGATTTCAGCCATTATGAGAAATACTAGTGCATGGATTCTCTACCTTTCTCACCTCACAGCCCATCTGTTTCTTACTAGAAAGGATGCGTTGAGCTCAAACAGTAGCTTAATGCAAGATGAAACACATCGTTAAAATATGTAGACTTTTTTTATTTCTGTCTAAAAGCTGTCTCTGGCAGTCCCCATGTTGGAAACCCATCTCTTCAATCTATCATCATGTTTGATGTCTGGTTTGTACTTACGGACGATTTTGGGTTGTCTTAGTGTTCTGTATACTCCCCATGACCCTAAGGCTCAAAACTGACCCGCCTTCAATAAACCCCTGAAATAAAACATCTTAACTGAGTTTTATACCCCCAAAACAACCGCCACCTTAAATGCAGCAGCAGCAGTTACTTTTTACTTTGAATGCATTTAAGGTGGAATGGAAAATGAGAAAAGATGAGCTAAATGCTCTGTTATGTTTGCTAAAAACAAAGACATCTTAGTTCACTAGTTAGCTTCTCTAAAACTCACTTTTAGCTCACAAGTTTGACAGTCATTTTCTGTTACACCTTAAATGCTATGTTTAGGGTGGAATGGGAACAACTGCATTCAGAATGAAAGGAAACATTCAAAAAAAGAGTAATAAAGTTACTGTATGTATACTGACTAAAATGAGACTTTATTCAACCTTATTTTAAACAGACAAACCATTACATTCTTCATGGCCTTCAGAGCTAAAAGCCAGACATTAGTTCACTTTAAATTTAAATCAGAAAACATTATTAATGCCATTTTTTTCAGTTACTGTAAAGAAATGCCATGTTTTTTTCTAAATGATGTCAAAAGGTGAAAAATTACACAAATAAACCATGTTGGTACGACAGCAATTAAATACAAAAACAGTGATTTTTTTTTTTTTTCCTCCAGCAGTGGTTTAATTTTGTGATTAATGTGATGACTTAACCCAGGAAAGAAAAAAAATGCAGAGAAGACGACATATTTTGTGCCTAATAGAGAAGAAATGCGAACAACAACGTGCCAAATTAGTGGCTCTAATTAAGCAAAGAAGAACAGAGCAATCGGTTTACTGTTTTTAAAGTCTACACGTCCGCAACAAGAAAAAGCACATAAAAGCCCAGCAGACTCAATCGAAGTCTTAATTCGTCGGCACCGAGGAGCAACAAGCAGTGAAGGATTTTTTGTAATGTCTGCAACAGAATCAAAGGTTAATGAAAGCTTTCCAATTAGCTTTCACTTCCTTCCCGTCTTTAGAGAGGGTTATAAATGAAGAAAGAGACGCATTAAAGACTCAAACTCTTCAGAGAGGGAAATAAAAACACAATTTTCTAGGAATCTACAGTAAGAAACAAGAACGGACAGTTGCCGTGTAATTGACTTAATTGGAATTAAAAACCAGTTACGGCACTATGGGCTTGAATGTTATAAATGGCACTGGTGATGTCCCAATACATGAATTGGGATTAGGGGCCCGTCAGGTGTATTTTTATGGATCGGTATTGGCTAGTTTAATCTCAGCTCAGTCCGGACCATCTGGTGGCCCCAAGACATGATTAATGGACAATAGACAGCCGGCAGCCATGAGGAACTTCCTCGAAGGTTTCAATAAGAGTTTGCACTCTTGCTTGGAGGTGTTTGACAGTGGAACAGGGGACAATAATGCAATATCAGAGACTATTTGTGAAACAAAGCTATCAATGCACAAAGATCAGCATTAAAAGACATACAAAATAACTCGGTCAGAACATCCCCAGAGCGTATCTATTATTTGGTTAAATGTTCCATTGCATGTTGCATCTTAACCACCCTCTTTGGCCTCTAGGTGGGGCAGCGGTCTAATGCACGTTATGCACTGGGGAGAACAGGTTTGAATCCTGGGTCATGCTGCTTGCCATCAGCAGCCAGAGGCTGAGAGTCTGAAATTGGCCATGAAATTGTCAAACGTTCTCTCTGGGTGGATAGATGGCTCTCTTCCAACACCACACCCAGGCATCTGTTAGCTGTTGTATCGGGCTTAAGGACATTTTGCAAGTCATTAACTAACTTCTGGCAGAATTTTTAGGCAGAATTGTTAGACTTTGACATTTTTTCAAGACTATATGAAGGCCTTTCCAAACCGTAATATTACCCAGACACAGAGCATGATGCTACCACCAGCATCCTTAACAGCTGGTGCAGCTGTCCTTAGGGTTGAATATCTCAGCTTATATCCCCCTGTCATTACGGCCAAATGAGTCAATCTGTGACTGACCATAAAACTTCATTCCAGAAAACTTTGTCCGTGTGGTCAGCTAAAACTTTAGCCAAGTTTGAAAGTATCGATTTTGGAGCAGAGGTTTTCTTGGATGAAAGGCTCGATTTGCTTGACAGGTTCTGCCTACAAGTGCACTCTTTTTTTTTTTTTTTTGGCAAGTGTATCTTCGTTTGGAAAACTGATCTATTTTAATTCACGAGAAAGTGTCACAATGTCTCCTTTTAGAGGACTTTGTGAACCCCAAATGATGTGTATTTCGTATAAGAGAAAGTCACTCAGTTCAGATAGAGCTGTAGTGTAGACGGATGGTTAAGGTGTAGTATGTAATGCTTCTGCTGTGCAACTAAAGAAACAATTTGTTGACAACGTTGGGGAGACCTTTTCCCTGAAATCGACAGATTTCTTTCTTTATCTGATTCACGTTCGTGTTTTAATATTGATATTGCTTGAGGCAGAATTCAGGCTTTCTGTTTTGGCTTCAGTGTCAATAATGAAATAGTCAAGAAAGAGGAAAAAAAAAAACATGACAGTAACTTCAGCTGAAGGTTCAGAAACTGTAGATAGTAAAGCTAGACGGTTGATAAAACAGTGTGTTACTGTACTTCAATACAAAGGAGAGAACAGAAGCTATATATGTCTGTGTGTGTGTGTGTGTGTGTGTGTGTGTGTGCGTGCGTGCGTGCGTGCGTGCGTGCGTGTGTGAATTTAATTATGATATATGTAAATGATTACAATATTCAATTAACTTAAACTTTGAACAATTCAACAATTAAAAGGAGGCTCTGGTACCCTGTTGGGTTCCTCTAGACCGCATATAAGATGAGATGTTTGGGCAGTCAGTCATTATCTTGGTTCTAAATAGGGTCACAGTCCAATTATCCCACCCGACTGACGTACCAATATCATCTTCACAAACACATACATATAACTCTACAATGCATCCCAAGAATTTCCTACCATGTGCACAATTTCCACACACTTTTATATTATACATTATGATTCTGCTTTGTAATATTCTCTGTTCGTATTGTTTCATTTCTGCATGTCTGAGTTGCGTCAGATATATGTCCTTCAAATATGGCTGAGCTCTTCTGAGTGCCCCTTGTACCACTACTACTGAATGCAATACAACCCGAATCACACCTACATTTGAGGCAGTGTTTTTTTCTCTACAGCAAAGGCAGGAGTGAAGCGCTCACCATGACGTCTCCATGCTCTAACCCAGTGGTCAGATCCCAAACTTGTTCAGCGTCTCCGGTCTCCGGTCCTTTGCAGTCCTGGTTTCTCGCTAACGACGCCACTGCAAGCAAAGGCGATGGTTGGCTGTCAAAGGCAGGACATGTAATGTGTGACAAGACCGTCTTCAAGTACATCGTAGAGGCTTCGTACAGGCATATTTAGAGGTCAGTGATCTCTCACCGAGAGGTACACTACCCAAAAGTAGCTCCAGAGAGCCCAGTGTAGAATGGGGATGGTGATGTCATTGTAATGTAGCATAATATTATTACAGCAGTCACTGCAATATCTTTTCAGCCTAATGTCTGTAATGTGGTCTTATTATAACCTGACTTTAGCGTAATACAACATGCATAATAAACAATACAGGTACGTGTAATTGTATTTGAATCTTCTTGCACGTTGTTTAATGTTATCCACTGATTTGCTGCGATACCCTGAAACTACATCACCAACATTAAACAGGTCAATCCATCGAGAGCCAACGGAAGAGGAAAATGTGTTCCTCGGCATATAAATAGAGTCATTAAATCAGTGTCGTTGAAGCTCAGAGATATAATATCCGTACAGTGAAGCAAATCTCCACTACTGTGTTTTGATGTATTGTTTACTGATGTTTTCCACATGAATTAATGATGTGGCTGTCACCGCGGTAAACGAGAGTGATTGATAACACAGATTAGAATAGAGTCCGATAATGAGATTCGTTAGGAGGATAGAGAATGTGCCAGGGTGTAATTTGTGCACAGGTCAATTAAAAATGACAGATATGAAGTGCTTGTATCAATGAAATTACAAGTATGGTCCTCTTGTTTACGGCGCACATGTTGATAACCTTTCAATGAAACGCATGCATTTATAAAGTTCATAAATAAATTAAATATAGAAGAATAAATAAACAGAATAAGTCATAAATAGAATCAGTTATGTATAAAACGTCATCCGAGTTGTAATAGCTCCAAGTGACTCAGCGGTCTAATATGCTGCCACCATCGTCCGAGGGTCGCGGGTCCGAATCCTGGCTGCTTGCCATCAACAGCCGGAGTCTGAGAGAGCGAGAGTGGTCATGCTTTCTCTGGGTGGGTAGATGGCGCTCTCTGCCCACCTCTCTGTCTGCTTGTCAGCACAGGTGTCTGTTAATCGTCTATCAGAGCTGAGGACCTGGTGCACTCTTTTGGGAGCTCCCCGGCATTGATGCAATGGTGACTAAAGAGGTAGTGGTGAGCTTTACGTGTACTGGAGGATGTGGAAAGTTCAGCCTCCTTGTGTTGGAACATTGTGAGTTATAGGGGGAGAGTTCTAATGGGGTTGGGTAATTTGCACTTCAAAACTGGGGCATAAAATTGGCATAAAATCTCTCTCTCTCTCTCTCTCACACACACACACACACACACACACACACACACACACACACTAATACTTAAAGCTTCGTTTCCCAGCATGGCTGTTAGTGAAACTGAATCGGTGAAAGCTTTGGTTCCCAGTCTACACTTGCACAGCTGTAAACAAATCTGAATCAGTAAAAGCACATTTTATTTATTTAATTATTTATTTATTTATTGATTTGGTTTATTTTGGTTTATTTTTATTTATCATTGGGTTTAATGTATCCTTATCCTTTCACAAAAGAGCTGACCGTTGTCTTTAGCCTCTACCTTTATATAGCCCTGATTACTGTCCTTATCTGACCTCTGTAATAACAGACGATTAGCTGTATATAATCAGACCCTGTCAGTTAAAGAGATTTTACTGAATGTAATCGAGTTTATTATTGCACTCGTTTTGCTATTATTGCCATTATTAGTCCAGTTGTGTTGTGGTGGTTGTGTTGTGATGGTTACAGGTTACTTCCATTCCATTCCTCTGTTCTCCTGTTACTCCTCCCCTTCTTGCCTTCAGATGGGGTATCATTTTATATTTATATTTATGTTTGGCTTAAAATGGCTACGATTGGATAATGGAGACATCAAAGGGACAAACAAAAATGTAAACAGAATAAGGCATTAAAATAAAGGCTTAAATAAAAAAGAGAAGGAGATACTATAGTATCAATCACATGTTCAAGATATCAGAGCTGAAAAAGCAGTCATACCACTTATGATGATTTTGCGGTTTCAGTATAAACCGTTAACACCTTCAGTGGTTCTAAACGTCTAGCAACAAAAATGGAATTGGAAACTTTAAGGAAATACTTTTACTTTTTTTTTACTTTAAGTACATTTAGGAGGGGCTACTGTTCTACCTTTACTGTTACAATTTTACTTAAATCTTAGAACCTGAGTGCTTAACCTACAGAGATGATACACATATCATTATAAACTTCAACAACAAACTGGAAAATTCATTTCCAATTGAATTTAAAGGCCAAATGGGCTTCCAGTGCATGTTTACTGCTCAACCTGCATACAGACTCTGACTGATCAGTGAGAGGGGGTGGGGCTGATGAAATCACTGAGCCCGACATTGGGTTATAGAGGAAGACAAAAGGGAGGGACTGTTCACTCTTTCTTTGCTTACATGTTGTTCAAATTTCAGAATAAAAGTCCTGAGAAGGGATACTCTATTGATACATGCATTCATTCAAGTGTTTTGTAGAATGTATTATTGTAAATATACTTGTCAAACTAATCATTACAAATATCTCCTCAGAATTATTGCAAGGTCTGCTCAAAACATTTTGGATGATCAGGATTTCTGAGACATAAAGGAATTTCCATACTCTACATTTTGTGAATGAGCAGCATTAGGCATGGCAGCTGCTTTAAAAGACACAGATTCATCAAACAAGTCCATAATTCATTATTTAGAAAGAGCTGGAATTCACGCATGAAACATTGAAATCATGGAATTAGCAGAGAGAGAGAACTTCATTAGAACTTAGTGTTTGTCTTCTCAGGACAATGATAGCAATCATACATGAAGCTCCTCTGATTAACGTAGTGGGATTGTTACGTGCTGCCGTACACAAAGAAACATGACATATATAAGAGTCGGTGAGTTGGAAATGCCAGTGAAGGATCCGGGCACGGTAACCGTGACGGGATTATGAGGCCTAAGTCTCACAGACAAAGTCACTTGACGAGATCAAGACTCCAGAGAGCTCTTGGAGGAGCTTTGTCTAGCTTAATTTTAATCTAGTGAACTTTCAGAGGTAGTCTACTAGTACATATAAAAGTTGATGCTCGTACGCCTTGGCAGTGAGGATACATTGATCAATGATAACATTATTACAACCTTGTTTCGACATTCACTGTCCATTCCATCAGCTCCTCTGATCATACCGGCGCACTTTGTAGTTCTTAAATTACAAACTGTAACCTGTCTGCTTCTCTGCATACTTCGCTATCCACCTTTCACCCTGATCTCTCTCTCTGATGGAGCAATTAGGTGGGCATGTCTAATACAGCGGAGAGTGTTTAAACACTCCAGCAGCACTGCTGCGCCGGATCCACTCATGTCGGCACTAAATAGCAAGCTGGATTCATCACAATATAATACAATATAATGCATCATACAATTATGACATCATTAAGTGGGGTAATATCTAACATCTGCTAGTTTATGGTGTGTGTGTTTGTGTGTGTGATCCTGAATTATGAAGTCTAGAAAACAGCACGGAACTGGCCACGACGTGCAGAGTTCATCCAAAATCCATCCCAAGTAAGCAGACTTAAATTCAAAAACATTTGTTTATCAGTTAACACTGATAACATGACGCTATGCCTGATATTGTTACTGTGTATTGGATCGTAAAAGAGAAGCTCAGCAGGATCACCCCCGCTCGGTCAACACAGCTCAGGATTTCAAAGCCAGAGTCGTTGCATCAGCAGAAGTGACAGGGTAATGTGAGGTTAGAAGGCAGACACAGGCAGTCAAAAACAGAGTAAGTGGACAGGCTTTCAAAAGTTAGCTGACAGATCCTATTTTGCCTCCCTTTCTTTCGTTCTCTCGCTTTCTTTCTCTTTTTGTCTGTTGATCAGGTGGGTTTTGACTTTGATGTCCCATCATCGCCTCCCACGGGCCCTCTGCTCTCACACCTCTGCCGCCTCAGAGGAGCGCGTGAGCTGAAGAGATGGGGAGAGACAGCTTTACCTGCCCAAAGACAGTCCACTCTACACTGTAGTGTGCTTCCAAGGGGCTTCCTGTCAAACCAAAGCAACTTTTGCCTTTTTAACCCCTAAAACCCAATAAAAAAAAAACAGCTTTTGTCTTGTGATGTACCCTTCGCTTTTAATACTTTGATGTGTAATCAATGGGAGCGAAGCTGAAAAACCACTGCTATTTATTGTAGCTGTCAGAAAGCACCATTTATGGACGTAAACACACAAACAGCAGCATAATTAACCCTGCAGTGGCCTTTGTTACCATTTCTTGTTGAGTATTTACTGGTTGGTGTTGGGCAACAGATAACACCAGTGAGCCACCACACCATGTGGGAGACTGGGGAATGATTCCCAGTCTGGGCAACTATGCTGTGCTACACCAATTAGAGTCCTTGGGCAAGACTCCTAACACTAGCCTGGCCCTCTTCTGTAATATGAGTGACCTTGTAAGTGGATCTGGATAAGACACTAAGCTTTTCAATGCCCGTATACTTCAGCAATTAAGGGCGAACCAAGCTAGTGTCTGAGGTTTAAAGAAGACAGCCTCCGCAAAAGTCATCTCTAATGATGGTCTAATCATTTGCAGGTGATATGTTGCCCCCGATTCCAATTTTAAGCATTTTAAGTAAACCTGTGGATGCCAGAACCTTTTCCTAATTGCATTTCTATTAATTACATTTTACAAAAGGAGGTTTAAAAGACATTTCTTCAGTTCTATGTTTTATTTATTTCACCGCCAACTCTCAGTAAAGTTGCTTTGTTTCAATTAAAGCAGTTAAATAAAATGGATTGCTTCCAATTGGGCTAATGTTCAGCAGACCACAGTTTAAATAGCAAAATAGATTTGTTGAATGAAATAGTTTTACCGGAATTGAATGAAATACATTCACCATCAAAAATCACTTAATCAAAGCACTTAACAAGTGTTCTGTCCTGCTCCACTCTTTGCAGTGTCATTTTTCATTTGAATGAACTGAAGATCTAAACTCCACTGAAGGTGAGTATATTTTTCTCCAGCATGTTGTAACTGAAATCATTGTGTAAATTAGTGTCAAATTTTCCCAAATTAAAACCTCAGAAACACTCGTCTACTGTCTGGAAATATTTTAAATCATGTTTTATACTAAAGATATGCAACAGAATAAGAATTTACCAACATATAATAAATAATAATCCAGTTTAATTGTAAAATGCTCTAAAAATTACAAACTGATATTGCTAAATGTGCAGATCATCCCATGAATACAGTGTTATTTTTATTATTATATAGCCATTTTTTGCATAACTTAAAGTGGTGACATTTCCTCATTTTGATTATTTATATAAATAGTTTGACCAGAGGAGGAGCCACCCCCCCACCACCACCACCTTGTGCCAATGACTCACCGGGGGAGGGATTATGTCTTTATCCTTGTTTCATGTGTTGTTCACATTCTTATTTTTGGTTTGCGTAAATCAGTTGTAAAATGTGTTTTACAAATACATTTTGATTTAATGATTTGATTTTGATTTATTTTATGTGCTGAAAAGAAGTAATTATAGACAAATGACAAGAATATGTACAATAATAAGCCTGTCATACTTAACAGTGATGCAAAAAAAAAAAAGTAAAAATAACAAAAAACAAAGGCAATATCTGGGTCAGTGATGTCGTTAGCCACATCCAATCTCTCTGATCAGTCAGAGTCTGTGTGCAGGTTGAGCATGTACATGTGGACAGAGCAGTAAACATGCACTGGAAGCTCCTTTGATATTTAAACTGGGTTTTAATTCAGCTGGAAATGACGGAGTGCATTTTAGCTGCTTTCTTATAGTGATTTGTACGAAGTCTAAGTTACTTCAGTCTGAAAGTAGAAGAAAAGGCATGTAACTGCCCACAAAGTGCAGAGCTCTTGTTCTACGAGTTGAATAAGGAAGTGTGTGGCCAGTATGGCAGGCAGCTAACACAGGTATCGATGTGTTTAAGGTGCTGGGTGAAGCCTTGGTGATGTAACAACGTTACCAACTTACATCCAACAGACTCTACAGGAGATCCAGTTTTTCTCACAACCATAGACAAAAGAAGAGAATCACGAAGACGAGTGGACTAAGCTTTGCCCCGTTGGAGGTCTTACAGTCTCGTTTTTCATTAGAATGACCTGATGCCCCTATTCTTCTACACTGAAGCTCTCCAGTTCTCCAGCCTCCATCTGCTCTGAAGGTGAACCCTTTCCTCTCAGGAGGCTCGGCCAGCCCGCGTTCGCTCCCAAGAGTGAAGCCCCGTCCAGGTGTGAGCGGCTTCTCTCGCAAATCAATCATTTCATTTCAGAGAGATAATTTATTGTAGGTGCGCGGGGTTACAGATCCAATCTCCAGCATGTTCTGACTGCCATGTCCAATGCTTAAACCTGTCATCAGTCTTCATCTGCCGCAATGTTGCTCTTCTGTCACTGCCATTATTGCAGCTAGAGCGCGTCCCACTCGTAATGAATAATGACAGCATACATGCAAACGGCGATGTAGCTAAATATGATGAATCACATTGTTAGATAAATGAGTGCTGATGCACACGTTTAAGTAACAATCTCGCAGGGAGTTGATGGTGGAATTATCGCTTATTTATCGCCGCCACCTGCAAAATGAACATTTACAGCGCCGTAAATCGCGGCTAGAAGCGTAAACTAATTTTGGCTATTTTGCACCCCTATCCGAGTGCAGAGATAAAGTGATTAATATGTGCAGTCAGATGCAATAAATCTCCGTTTAAATTGCCGTGATTATCCCCTTGCCCTGCGTCCAAGCTTAGAAGCCCTATGAAGGTTTTCCCTCTCTCTCTCTCTCTCTCTCTCTCTCTCTCTCTCTCTCTCCCCTCATCTGTCTCATTCGTTAATTTTCTTTTTATCTCCGATTCTCACTCATGTTCCCTCAATGCAACACTCATTGGAGAAACGTCTGAATCTTAACATCGCTCTGCATTCCTAGATGAATGGGACACAAATTAAAGGCCTTTCTCCTCTGTTTTCTTTTGCGTCACATCCAAATAATTGGGCAAATGTTCAGCCATTCTCCTACCAAATTGCAACACGGCACACTCTCAAAACCTTATCACACCAAAAGCAATTAAGATTTACTGAATCATGTAATTTAATCAGTCAGAACTTAATGTGATTGAAGGGTGCGACTTGAATTTCCTACTTTTTGCTCGGTGACTATGGCAGGTTACTCTTAAAAACTCAAGTCACTCCAGGTTGGGCTCCGGTTTCTTCAGCATCGTGGCCTTGAAGCAGAGCCATGATGTTTCGTCTTCAAGTTATTAAATAAACATAACAATGGCTTGTCTAACTAATGTTTACAGCACAATTCCTTTATTGTGGTCTTGACATTAAGGTGAGCTTCACTAAACCGTGATCAGCACTGAATGAAAAGTGTATTTTGGAATATTAAAGAAACAGAACCATAAACAAACACTTTGTTGTTCTATAGTTACAGACTGTAGTCCATCTGTTTCTGGACATCATTTTCAGCTGTGGCCTGCTGGTTAAGGAACCAACCTTGTGACTGGAAGGTTGCTGGTTTGAATCCCTGAACTGGCAGGATATGACTGAATTGCCCTTGAGTAAGACACTGAACACCCCAGCTGCTCCCTGGGTGCCCTGGATATTTATAGTTTAACCCTCAACTAATTTTGCTGTATATTTTCATAGTTTGACATCAAAACTTTCAATATGTATTAATACAAGACAGTCACATAACAGATCCTAGGCTAGATTTGTCTTCGTTTGAATTGAAAATATTGACAAAACTTTGTAAGAATTTGACCTTGTTTTCATCAAATTTTACTTTCTCCCACATCTTATTGGAACAAGTCATAATATATATTATCTCTCACTTTAATCCTGTTGGTAATAGATCATCCAGAGTGTTTTTGAACTGGAAATGCAAAGATTTAGATGAATTATTTTTGATTGACAATGATATTTCTAATATTAAAATATAATTTTTCAAAATTCTTGACACTCATTCAAATAAAGAAAAAAGAACAACCTGAATTTCCTTTATTATTACTCTTATTTATGTACGTTTCAGTAGCGTACCTTCTCAGGATTCTGAAATTTGAACACTATGTGAGCAGTCTGGGGCGGTGACATAAGCCCCACCCCTCTCTCTAATCAGTCAGAGTCTGTATGCAGGTTGAGCATGTACACGTGGACAGAGCAGTAAACATGCACTGGAAACTGTCTACATGGATGAAACGGGAGGTTTCATTGGCTTAATGCAATAGAAAAAGATTACATAAAGTGCAAAACCCAACATAAGATGAAGGTTAACTCTTCATTTTTGACATATTTGATCTTATGCTCTACATTCTGGAGCTTTAAAAACGAACGAAATGGTACTAAATGGTCATTAACTAAGAAACGCTGACAGCCTGCATTTAAGGCCTGCATTGTTTCATACCGGAGCTGAAGGACGCCAGTAATCTGTGCCACAGCTCTGTTGCTAGCAAGACAAAGCCAGCAGCATCGTCTCATTGGTTTTTAATCGGCAATTCTGTTCTGGCAGTCCACCTCAATTAAGTGTCTTGTTTTACAACAGTCTATAACTGAACGGTCTCTCTTATCCAGCTAGTCATAATGTCGATTTCTGCCAAATTACAACAAATTGTCAGGAAACTTGTAAAGAAACCCCGATGCAAGGGGATCGGCTTTGCCTGGGTTCTAATTGTGGCTTGGAAAGCCAGTGTTTGCCATTGTGTCAGCTGTGCAAAGTTTAAACTGTTGGCGAATTTCATTACCCTTCGTAAGTGCACTCTTCCCTCTGCACTTGTCGATAGCGAATAGTCATTTTTGCTTCTCCATTGGGCCGCATTGTCTCATCATCAGGAAACTCAATTTAGCTCTGATTACTCTGCAAATTTCTACACTGTCACTTCCTGACATGCATACACACACACGCAGTAAAATATGCCTGTACACTTATCTAGCTCCCCCCTCACACTCACACACACACACACACACACACACACACACACACACACACACAAAGCACTGTCTGCCTGCTCACTTTTTTGCTGAGGCCACTATCTCCTGGTCTTAGATTGTGTGTGTGATTGACAGCTCAGGGGCCTTTAATAGGGTTTGTAATAGATTCCTGATGCCTCTCATGCTCCTCTGGAGAAAACCCAGACAGCTCTGTGCTCGGCCGTCCTCGTGTCAATCCTGCCTCCTCTCAGCTCAGAAAGGCTTATCTCTGCCTCAGCCTCGACGCTGACGCTCATAGACAGATTAGCAGCCTCGCTTACAGCGCCCTGCTTTCACTGCAGTGCGGCCCATACTGCTGTTCAAAGGCTTAGAATTAGGTTTGATCGCTATGGTTTTAGTCATATATGACTATTAGGCTATAAATACACGTACTTCTTCCATTGTATCCAATTTTTATTGGCAATTCCCTCCAAACATGAAAAAGTGAAAAGGGTATAAGGATATACTTAACTACACCAGCCTTTTCTTATAGGTATAGAGGAGTAGGTGAAGTCTGACAGGGAGAAAGAAAAAAAAAAGTGCTGTTTTATCAAATGATTTGTTTTTTTTTTTCAAATTCATAACATATTCCGGGTCCAGTGTATCAACTCATTTCAGTGAAGATTATCTCGTAGTCTCATCTAATCAGCTATGATTGATTTAGAGGCAGAAAAACAAGCTCTTAACTCTTCCAAACCCAAATTCCCTGGTATTTAGATGCTGTTTTCTAGGCTTCATAACTCATACCAGTTTAAATACCAAAGAAGCCTTCCAGTGCATGTTTACTGCTCTGTCAACACAAAGGTGCCCATAAACCACCTGTGTTGCATGCAGGGCAATTTGTCCTCCGTATTCATCCCATCTACACTAGGGGGCAGTGAGCACACGTGCCCGGAGCGGTGGGTAGCCCCATGGGGAGCAGCTGGGGAGTCGAGAGCCTTGCTCAAAGGCACTTCAATCATGTCCTACCAATTAAGGGATTCAACCAGTCTGGTTCCCTACCCAGCAGGCTACAGCTTGACTTGCATTTAGACTCCAACTGACCAACAAGAGTGGGCGGGGATACGGACATTACTGACCCAGACATTGGGTTATAGATGAATACGAGAATGGAAAGGCTGTTTGCTCTTTGTGCTCACAAGGTGCTCGGATTTCAGAATAAAGGTCCTGAAAATGGATAATACTGATATGTTTATAAACAGGATTTCTTTTTGTTTTAAACGTTTTATTTAGGACAATGGTAAACACATACAACAATTCACATACATAACACAAAATATAGTAAATAAATAGTAAGGGAGTATACCTCATACAATATAACATTATACCACTGCTCAATTTAACCAAATATCCAAAAAACAAACAAACAAAAACAGATAAGGGGCTAAATAAATAAAATAAATAAATAAAGGGGGTACTAAATAACACTAAGTAAATAAAGTGCACAAAATAAATAAATAAAACAGGGGTGGATGGGTAAGAAATCAGTCAGTCATCAGGAAAATCCTTAAGTGACGCAGTGTATAACAAACTTGGATTCCATTTACAGTAGAATGTTGCCGTGTCACCTTTTGTTGTAAATTTGATATAAACAGGATTTCTGAGATGGAGTGTTTTAGTGCTTATAAGCAAAAAATATCCAACACATTTCATACAATTATTTAAATTCTGTTTATATACTTTACACATGTTTAGTAAATTTAAGTACATCAGACTATGAAAAACATTGCACAGAACTGGCCTTGGGTTCTAAATGTTCATACAGCAACTGTGTAAAAAAATATATACATTAAAAATAAAAAGTGAGAACATGTTTTACACAACAGAAACAGAGGGCTATACTGAGGAACACTACGTAATGCACGCTGACAGGCCAGAAGTCAGTGTATCAGTATAAACAGATTGTGATGTATTGTTAACTCAGGGGACAGCTTGGGATCCCCATACCTGTATAAGTTGTGAGGTGTTATCTTGTGAGTGAGGTTGAACATTGGCGACCTTGCTCATGGCAAAGCAACGTGAATTATGGGAATATGTGAGTCATGATAGTGGGTGCCAGGTGGATAGGACATTCCATTTAGAAGCCGTGTGGACATTAAACATTACTCGAGCCACGGTGTCACATGTGTTGCAGGAATTTGTCTCAGAGCCAATTCTAGACAGCTTGGGCCAACTGACTCAAAAGGTCACCAGTGGAACGTAGTGGGCACTGGTCAGTAACACTATCCTGGCTGCCTCGAACTTGCCATGAGCACACTGGCCAGTGTTCAGGTTTCCCAGAATAAAAGCTACCCAGAAAAGCACTTTCCATATAAGTGTCTGAATCAAAAATGAAATCACTGAAATGAAGGTTGGACAGCCTGGAATAGTGCTGAGGCAGCTCAGCTGGGCCCTAGTGGACCAACATGGTTAGAGGGAGCCCAGCAGAACGCAGACCAGCAGTGTGCAGTGGAATGGGAGCATTCTCCTGAGAGACAATGTGAGAAGACAAACCCACCAGGGCCAGAGAAACCGGGAGGGGGGTGGGAGTAACAATAAGACACTCAATAACACTGCCTGGCGTGCCTTAATGGTGCCAGTTTGGCAGTGGGTGTGTACGTTCAGGTGGCCAGCTCATCACCTGCCAGTCATGCTGAATTGGGGGACCGTCCCATTTGGTCCTGACAGGTTCACGGGTTCTGAATAGGGGATCAGGGAGCAGCAGTGGTGTGGGATTTGTGTGTTTGAGTGACATTCTACAGTATTTACCAATATATTGATTTATTTGTCAGTTGTCATAACCTCCATATACACCAAGTAACCATTACATTATGACCACCTTGTTTCTAAACTTGCTCTCCATTCCATTAGGTCCTCTTACCATATAGGAGCACTTTGTAGTTCTATTTTCTATGGTCAGGACCCCACAGGACCACCACAGAACTTGTATTGTTTGGATGGTCATTATAAGCACTGCCATGACACTGACGGTGGTGGTGGTGTGTTGGTGTGTGTTGCGCTGAGACACTGGTAATGCCAGTGCTGGTGGAGGGCTTAGTGTCCAGCACTACTGCATCCGGTCCACTTGTACCAGTGCAGCACACACTAACACACCACCACAGAAACACAGATTACAGTCTGTTATTATGGATTATATAGATTATAAATCCTTATTTACATTATTGTGGTCTTTCCTGACCTGACTATGTTAGAGAAGGTGCTGACATAGCTGAGGAATCATGGCCTGAAACTAAAGGCACGTCCACCATGACACTATATGGTGTCATATAGTGGGAGACCCAGTTACTTAAAGCGCTTTTGGAGAACTGGAATGCCTACAAGGATGTATTTTTGTGGCTGAGACAAAGGAGGCCAGGTTAGGAGCACCTGAGGGAGCATGTCTTCTCCATGGCATGGAAAGCGCCTGCTATTCACTGAGGGAATATCTCTGGAGTAGGTAAAGAGGACTGTCCTTGGGGAAGGCTGTTTTTAAACCCAGTTCATTTCATGTAAGATCTCGAGATTCATTTAAACTCTGCTATCTGATTGGCTGCATCTGAATACTTTTGTTATTTTTTAGTAAAGAAGAGATTATTATAAATGCAAACTAATAATTGTAACATAACTCATCAAAATGATTGCGTTTTCAGCACAAAAACACTCCAGATGAGTGTAACGATGTAAAAATTATACATCCACGTTACGTACGTAACTGTTTCTTACCTGTGCATGATTCACACCCACCCTGTGCCAAAAGAGTACCAGACTGGAAGACTCTGAGTTTTACTTACCTGGGTGAGTCCATCTCGTGCTGAAGGAGAGGGGAGGTTGGACTGGTGAAGAGACAAAGAGAAGAATGGTTAAATACCTGTAGCTATTGTCTAATTGAATGATGATGTCATAAACCTGTGTGGGGAACAGTAAAGGGGACTGTTGATCATCGAGTATAATTGTAAGTTGACGACAGTTACATGCTGTAAGGTGGACACTACCTTTGTTAATATTGGTAGAGTCTAGGGGGAGGAGCTACCAGTATATAACCTGCTCTGAGTGAGAGAGAGGGGGAGTAGAGTTGAGGGAAGGAAAGAGAACTAGTGTACTGTGTGAACGGCGTGAACGGCCCTGTTAATGACTTTGCAGTCATTGGTCAGAGCCACTGAAGTTAGTGGAAAGCTTTTGCTTTATTATTATTTTCTTTTCCTTTATTTTTCTAATTTTGTATATATGTAACTATTTATTCTGCTAATAAATCGGTCAATGGGTACGGCCATTTTTCCTCTGACCCCTCGCCCTATGTTTACCCATGAAGTGGGCTACACCTTCCCTAGTTAGAAGAACCTACTTAGTCAGAGTGGTCAATTTCTGACCGGATTTACTAGGAAGAACTGATGGAAAAAGGGTAGATTTGATCCAAACATTGTCCAATTTACACAAATATTTAAATTCTGTTCATATTTACATCTCAAATGAAGACCTGCCTGAAATGAAGATCTCCAGATGTGATCTCTTATCAGGTATGTGTGATTGTTTACTATAAATACATAGAACTAATGAAAATATCCCACAAATTTGGCAACGGAGTTCTAAAGGTTAGAACCTCCTTCCCCACTTCCCTCGCTTGATACCGCACGGCACTACATCATTGAGCTAAATGGAGTTGGAGGAGAATGATAACCACATTTACGAGCGAACAGATGCTTGCATTTGGCCAACATCACACGGAAAGATACATGGAAAGCAAGAGTGAGGCCAATTATGCTCCCTAGGACTGTTGCCCGATAATCAAACTAGCAATTTCCTAACGAAGGGCTTAAAACCAATTTTGTATAATATGTTTAGAAGTTTTAAAAGAGAGCAAACGGAGGTTTTTACAGTATGCGTTGTAATAGTTTTTTAATGTTATAGTAGGAGAATTAGCAACACAGCACAAAGAAAGGGGAATGTCTGCTGGCCTTGCATTGAATCCTTTGTTTATTTGTGTGGTAAATGACTAGTGTTAGCCTCCTGTGACATCTAATAACAGCTTAATGAAAGCGTGCTCCATAATAACGGCCCTCTCACAGCCAGTGCAACTTTGGCTCGTGTCTGGAGCGCAGCAGGCGTGTCTGTAAATGAGGGCCTCTGTCGAAGCTGTGCAGGGAAATATTTTACCTGGATGAGTGTCTTGTTTAGGATAATCACTTGGAGGGAAATGCCATTTCACACTGACCCCATCTGACCTTTGTTAAATCGAGCTCTGAAAGGAAAGAGGAGACTCGGTTGTGGCTTGATGGTGGACAGCAAGAATGAGCGTAGATGTTTTAGGATCTACGTAACACACAGGCAGCACAAAGATTTAGTAACGTGATCGTGACCGTGATTACAGGCTGAGGTCCATCTGTTTCTCTCCATACTTGATTGTCCTGCTTTCACCCTGATCTTCAATGGTCAGGACCCCACAGGACCGCCACCGAGCAGGTATTATGTGGGTGGTGGGTGGTTCTCAGCACTGCAGTGACAGTGACGTGGTGGTGGTGTGGTGCAGGTGGCTCAGACAGCAGTGCTCTCAGTGTCGCTGCTGGACTGAAACTTGTGAGCACTGGTGAACTGGGCAGAAAGAGATGAGCTTGTGTCCCTGACTTTACATCGATAAGGAAGAGCATCTAGGTAGGGTGGACAGTGAGTGGACACTCATGCCAGTGCAACACACACTAACTCACCACCACCATGTCCGTGTCAAAACCTGTAAATAAATATCTTTAGTGTGGTGCAATGATACATGAACTTGATTCTAGTGCTCTGGTGTGCGATACCTTACAGACAGCTTGTGCAGCTGCCCCCATGCTTTAGCTCGAATGGAACTGTTCACCCTCCGAACAGAAGCTACAAAAGATCACATTTGTGGGCAGAGGAGATGTATCGGATCTGTATTTTTGCTGCAAGTGGTCCAGATGTCACTGCTGAACATGTGGTTGGAGGTACAGGCTGTAGCTCTTCATCACGCTACCTGTGTTATGTAACATGATTCACTTGTAAGTCACTCTGGACAAGAGCGTCAAACACTGTTAATGGCTAAGGGCATTTTGCATGACCCATTGGAGCCTTGTGCTCATGCTACCACCCCCATGCTTTAGGTAACACCGGGTTTGTCCACCCTAAGAACACAAGGTATTGAAAGATCATGTGTGGGCAGAGGAGATGTATGAGATCGGTAGTTTTGTTGCAACTGGTTCAGACATCACTGGCACACGCATGGCAGTGGGAATACAGGCTGTACCTTCATTCACACCAGTCAAAACCAGTCAAAGGGTTTCAGCCCGATGCTGCCAATGGCTAAGGACGTCCTGAGTGACGCAGTGGTGCCTTGTGCTTGTGCAAGCAAGCGCTCTCATGCTTCAGATAAAATGGGGCTGTCCAGATTCAGAACGGAGGCTACAAAAAGATCCCGTTTGTTGTCAGAGGAAAAACATCGGCTTGTGGTTTTCGCTGAAACTGGCTCAGATGTTATTGCTGAACTCGTGACAGGGGAGATAAAGGCCGTATTTCCAGTGAATGTATGAGAGTGGAGTGGATCTAGAGCGAGGTTCTGTCCTTGTCTAGTCGAGTCGGCCTGCTGATCTTGCTGGCTCTCTGAAGTCTGTCTCAGTCCGGTCTCATTCCTCAGCCACTGTCAAGCGGAGCCAATAGTTAGTCTCATCACCATGATAGATGGCCACATTATCGCTGCATGACACCCTCTAACACCACTACCACTGTGGAGCGCCCAGGAAGGGAGGAGGAAAAAAAGGAGGGGAAGAAAAAGCTTGAGTCAGCTCGATTGATCCTATGCTTTTTGGAAGCTGGATACTTCGGAGATTTGACAAAGTTTTTGACAGTTTTCCTTTGTAAGGTCAGCGTGTTTGAATTAATGGCCACTTCATCGCCGCGGCGCCAGCCAGAGTCCCCTCGCACATAACGACACAGTGTAACCCATAACCCTCTGCTGTGACGATGATGTTAAAAGGTCAGGTTCATCTGAGGTGATTAAAAGTTGCAGTCAATCGACCTGCCATAAGCACTGCAGAGGATTTATTGGATGAGGCGAATCACTGGGATTGATTACCGCTGAGTACAATGTGATGTGCCAGATGCTGGAGCGCTACGAAATAGAGCGTAGAATATTAATCTCAGTCACAAATACGCCGACGTTACTTTCCAGTCCAGCTGTGGGCCTGTGACAGGGGGAGCGAAGCTTCCTACAGGAGCATAATCAAAACGTAACAATGACTAATGAATAATAGAAAATCGCAAGCGATCATAAACAGAAAGCTACGCAACTGTTTATTTTTCATGTTCCCGTTTCCAGAAATGAAAGGGAAGGATCCTTTTAAACAGCATGAAAGGGGCCGAACAACAAACAAAGCTGTTCAGAGCCAAAATAACATGAAATCAATGAAAATGCAATTAATACTCTGAACAAATGCCTCGAATCCGTCAAAGGCGCCCAGTGTCAGTACTTCTGAAAAACGTCTAAAACAATTAAGAAGTAAAACACGGAGCTCCGGCTCATCAAACACGACACACACATCAGTAAACAAGCATGTTTATTAGGATGTGATCTTTTTTTGGCCGCTGTTTTAAAGCCAAGTGCATGATCCAGATTGAACAGTTTCAGCTAAATTAGATCATAAGGGTGACGCAATAGTGCTGCTGGATGGGCAACACTCCAGTGAGCCTCTAAGAAGGACACTGAACTGCTGTCTGTAAAGGTCACTCTCGGAGAGATCCTACGTTTTTTTTCCTGTATGGAATTTCTTTCTTCCGAGCTGTACAAAACGATGTGGGTTTATACACCTACAGCAGTTCAAATCCATCGTTTATTTTATCATCTCTCTTTTTCCTTATAATAAAACGGGTAGTTCCTGTTACTGTGCCTTTAACAAGGCTAATATATGTAAATAAGTTCTGCCTGGCTGTGCCTCCCTCAAAAACCCCCTCGGAACTCTAACACTACTGAGAGGAGGTGTGAGAGAGGTGTGACCTGCTCTCCTAAAAGAACAGCACAAAAACATTGCAATTCTGCATAGAAACCTTATTCCATCTGTGAAAAATGGTGGTGGTACTGTCATGATTTGGGAATGAATGGAATCAATGAAAACATAATTAATACTTAGAACAAATGCCTCCAGTCCATCAAAGGGACCCACTTCTGAAAGACGTCCAAAACAATTAAGAAGTACAACACTGAGCTCCAGCTCATCAGACAGGACACACACACACACATTAGTAAACAAGCATGTTTATTAGGATGGGATCTTCTCTGGCTGCTGTCTTAAAGCCAACCGCATGATCCAGTGTGAATAGTTTCAGCTAAATTAGATCATAAGGGTGACGCAATAGTGCTGCTGGATGGGCAACACTCCAGTGAGCCTCTAAGAAGGACACTGAACTGCTGTCTGTAAAGGTCACTTTCAGAGAGATCCTACATTTTTCCTGTATCAAATTTTTCTCCTGAGCTTCGCTTCAAATGCTGTGGGTTTATACACTGTCACGTATCTCTCTTGTCCCTCTGGTCTCGTCTTTGTTTTTGTTTATCTCCTTTAGTGCTTCTGACCACATGTCCTGTCCTCCGTCCATTCCCAGCTGTGTCCTATTCGTAACCCTCATGTTCCAGTCTTGTCTAATGTTCTCTATGTATATAAGCCCCTTAGTCCCAGTCTGTCTTTGTCGGTCTTCTGGTTAACTTGTCTACTGGTCTTGTCGTTATGGTTATTGTGTTTATGTACCTTATGTACATGTACTTCCGCGACCTACTTGTTCATTGAGTCTGTGTATGTTACATACGCCTAAAGGCATTAAATTCATTGTTTATTTTTAAAATCTCTCTTTATTCTTATAATAAAACAGGATGTTTCGGTTACTGAGCCTTTAATGAGGCTAATATATGTAAAATATGCTCTCTTCTGATGTTCGGTTGTGTCTCTTTCAAAAAGCCATCAGAACTGTAGCACTCCTGAGAAGAGGCGTGAGAGAGAGGTGTAAGCGGGTGCCCTGTCTTATTTAAAAAGGAATCTATCAAAGTCTGATCTTCACAACATATATTTGTGGAAATGTATCGTGGCACGAACAACAGAGGTTTCTGCGGAGCTCAGTAGACGAGTTGTTGATGCTCATCAGGCTGGAAAAGCTTACAAAACCTAAAGGGTTTGGACTCCAGCAATCCACAGTCAGACAGATTGTGTTCAAATGTGGGAAATTCAAGACCATTCTTACCCTCCCCAGGAGTGCTCCACCCACAAAAATCACAGCAAGTGAAAGCCTTTCTCACATTGGCTAATGTTAATGTTCATAAGTCCCCCAGGAGAACACTGTGTCTGGCAGGTTTGCAAGGAGAAAGCTGCTGCTCTCCAAAAAAGAGCCACCCAAAACACAACATTCCAGCATAGTAACTTTATTCTGTGAAACATGGTGGTGGTAGTATCATGGTTTGGGCCATTTTTGCTGCATCTGGGCCAGGACGGCTTGCCATCTTCGATGGAACAATGAGTTTTGAATTGAACCAGCAAATACTAAAGATAAATGTCATGATATCTCAAGAGAATGTGGACCATGCAACAAGACAACAAGCACACAAGGTTGACCAGAGGAGGAAGGGTCCCCCACCTTATGAGACTGGTTCCTCCCAAGGTTTCTTCATCCAGCTCTGAGATTTGTCTTTGTCACTGTCACCTTTTGGCTTGCTGACCAGGTGGGTTATGTCTTATCCTTCATGTGTTGTTAACCTTTAATTTATTTTTTGACTCTCTAAAGCTGCAGCCTAGGAGAATTAGAGAATTCAAGCCTTTTTATGTGAATGTTGACACTGATTTCAGAGTAGAATGAGCATATTAATCAAACGTAAACATAAAAAATTGAATATTTTATTTTGCATCTAATCAACATAACTTAGTATTTCTGCAACAGTACATTATTTATTGTAAATAAATGTCTCACATATAATATTATGCAACATTTCAAACTCATACACCCTTGTTTTTAGAAAGTAATATGTATAGCTAGAAGTTTATTATGTCTTATATATTAATGCCTAATTAAACACACCTTGCATGTTTAAGGTGATGGCGACTGCACACTCCTGCAGACATTCACAACAAGACACACCCTGCAGGTATTTATAGCCTGATCATCCTTCTGCAATCTGCATCAATGCAATCTGCAGGAGCTTGACGTTACCACCTCCTTCACCATGCAAGGTGACTAACTGAGCTTATTGTCTGGTGAGCTTATTCTACAATCTAACAATAAGCCAAATAATGCCTCATAAATATAAAATCATTCGCAAATGGATTTTAAATCTAATTTATTTTGTTAACTGCTTGGGATTATATATGGAATTGATTCATTTCATAATAAAAAAGGTAAATGACAGAAGGAGATTTGTAAGAGTAAGCGCAGTGGGACGGCCAGACCAGGTTTATGATGTGCCTTTTGTGTGAATCGATGCTATCAAGTGGCAGCGCATTAAAAGACAGGACAGAACACACACGGCCAGTTTTAAAGCATGGGGCTGCCACTGGATTAATGATCTGAGCTGCAAAAACTTGACTTTTGCTTGCATCAGGCAATCAATGGCGTCCAGCCAGGCAGATGTGGGGCGCGAGAGCAAGCTGGCTGGAGACAGGCACAGCTCGAACGGAGCGCGAAAGCACTAAAACGCCTCCATTTCTCAGCAAGACAGAGAGGCCGTCCTCTCCAAACAGACAAGGTGAAACTCGCTGAGGCCTGGGTTAACTGCTGCGGGATTTGGGGAGCAGAGTGATTATGTCAATTTAGAGGATCGAACGGCTGCATCATCCACATCATCTTCATCGGCTCCTCCTTCAGCTGCGTGGTCTGGGTTAGCAAAACACAGATACACAGACGTCACAGCAGCACTGAATCTTACAGACATGGAAGGTCAGGACCATTTAGTCTACTTGCACCATGGGTTTAACATTTGGGGGACCATTCAGGAACTGCATGTGTGTAGTTTGGTCAACAGTACATGCTGAGCTGAGCCTCAAAACCATTTGTAAAAGCTGATGTTTAGTCCTGATGTGTACCTTAGAGCCCCTTCTATCACACGGGGGAGACCTTGTTATTCTCACCCTCTTGACCACGGAGGCTGTGGTGTTGATGGGATTCAATCCTGATGCTATTCAAGCAAGCAGTGAGATAGTTGCACCACTCTAGAGATATGAAGCCATGTATGTTTCTTAGTCCAAGAAAGAAAAGGGAGGTACATTTACTGTGTTGTCATGTATCCCGTAATTTCACAACTCTTGGGTGGCCCTACGATCCAACTGCTGCTCACCAAGAGTGAGGCGATCTGCAGTTCAAATCCCAGCAAGGTTTAAATGCTCCATTGCCAAACGCCACCCAGTCTGAAGACACCATCAGGAGAGTAACCTGGAGGTGACAATTAAGAGGAGACTCCGACTAAACATTGTACACAATATTTAATGAAGTTCAGCTGCAGCTCCATCAGTCCATCCATCCATTTTCTGAGCCGCTTATTCCTGAATAGGGTCACGGGTGACCCGGTGCCCAGCTGACAACTTGCAAGGGCGGGAAACAACGCTAGACAGGGCGCTAGTCCATCATAGGGCACACACACACACATCCACACACTAAGGGCCACTTTAGAGTCACCAATTCACCTACCATGCATGTCTTTGGACTGTGGGGGAAACCGGAGTACCCGGAGGAATCCCACGCCAACACGGGGAGAACATGCAAACTCCACACAGAAACTTCCCAGGTCGCCCCACCCAGGGATTGAACCCAGATCCTTCTTGCTGTGCTGTGTTACTAATATTTATGAAGCTGAACTCAACAATTTGTTGTCTTCAACAAAGCTTAACCTAATTTTTTTAACAGATTAGAAAGCGTAAGTTGAATTACTTAATGAGCTAAACACTGTTAACCCAACATTTGTATTTTAATTATCGTTAATCAGCCAAAAACACTGGCGGGGAGTTAACACTGCATTGCTCAGCCAGTGCTTCTAAAGCATTCATCAGTAACACCAGGCCCTCAACCATTATATGAATTGGAACTAAGTACCTAAAAGAGGGTAGCCTGGCAGAAAGCTTCACACTGACAGTGAGCAAATGGGGAAAGACACACCCACTATGCAAATAGATAATGTCATGAGCCAGTGGGAGAGGTGTGAGTACACCCACACACAAAACAATAATGCTTAACCTAGTCTTCATCCACACTAATGCAGCTAGGTTGGGAAATGCGTATGTCTTTGGAGCGTTTGCTCGTTTGTCCACACTTCCACAGTTCCAACATGGCATTTACATTTGCGGCACATAGCAGACGCCCTTATCCAGATGTTAGGTAGTTAGAAGAGGCTCGAACCTGGAGGTTCCTCAAGCTTAAATGCTGTCGAAAACAAATCGACAACAACATTCAGTTTAAACCTTTAATGAGTTGAATGCTCTTGAACAAGATGGTCTTTAGTCTGTATTTCAAGACAGCGAGTGACTCCCGGGGGAAATTCCTGCCACCGCTTTGGTTCCAGGACAGAAAAGAGTCTGGATGCTTGTCTTCTGTGCATCTTGAGGGAGGGTGGGTTAAGCCGAGCTGCACTTGATTCTCCAAGGGCTCTTGGTACAGATCGAGTTTTGACCATTGACATCAGGTTTAGAGGGCTGGTCCAGTTTTAGCTTTGTAGGCCAGTAACAAGGTTTTGAATCAGATGTTCAGCTACTGAGAGCCAATGAAGAGAAACGCAGCAGAGGAGTTACATGACTGAGTTTGGGAACTTTGAAGATGAGCCGTGCCGCTGCATTTTGGATGAGTTGCAAGGGCCTGATGGCAGAACCCATGGTCACCATGTTTACTGCAGTAGGTGTTTTGATTTCAGGTTCAGTTGAACTGTGTACTGGCTGCTTTTTGGTGTGTGAAACGGACCGTTTTGAGTTCACTGAGTTCAGTGGGTATCTCGTACCATGTAAACGTGGCCAATGATATGAGTCATACACTTACTGTTCACCTTTTCCTTTTTTTTTTTGACTCAATGATCCTGAAAAATGATCACACTCAAAATAGTTGAGAAACACATCTGTTTTACATCTGTCTTCCCGTCTTGTCTTTTTTGCCCCTTTTGCTTCTGAGCATGTGTAGTCTCGTGGTTAACCCTGCCCCTTCATTTCCCAGCTCCAGGTGTGGTTAATGTTGTCCCTGTATTTGACACTTTGCTTCGGTCTGTCCTTGTCAGTCCTTTGTTGTGGTAGTTGCTGTTGATTTAAGCATCTTGTACCTTTTTTGTGTAGTTTTTCTGGTGTCGGTTGGTTAGTTTCAAAATCATTATCTGTCTGTATCCATGGTGTGTTTTCTTTAGTTTAATAAGTCCTAAACCTCATGATGTACATTAACCTTTAAAACCCTTTTATTCACCAAAAACGTAGAAACGTATGTACACATACACCACATGTTTTGATCAAAAATTCCTTGTACCTACATTTTGTATTAAAGACTCTTAACATTTCATGAGTTTTTTTTTTTTTTTTTGAGATTTACAACAATATTATTAATAATAATAAGAGCAGATATACTTATAAATAAAAAATAAAAAAAAACTAAATGTCCTTTATTTTTTTTTGTTATTCATATATGTATCAGTATTATCCTTTTTTAGGACTTTTTCTGAACATCTGTACACTGTCTGAGCAAAGGAAGAGAGCTAACAGCCCCATTCCTTCTCATTTCCCTCTAAAAGTCAATATCTGAGTCTGTGATGTCATCAGCCCCGCCCCCTCTCTCTGATCAGTCAGAGTCTGTATGCAGGTTGAGTATGCACACATGGACAGAGCAGTAAACATGCACTGGAATCTCATTTGACATTTAAACTGGGATTTAATTCAGTTTGAAATGAAGTTGGCTTAACTTTACATTTTATTTTATATATATATATATATATATATATATATATATAATTATTTTATTTTTTTTTTTTTTTTTTGTAAACTGTCAAAGAAACAGCTTCAATAACAACCTTCTTCTGGCACATCATTCATTCAGACAACACCTCCCACCTCCTTTTTTACTCTAAAAATTCCAATATTTCACACTGAATACATTTCAGTGGTTCTCCGTCCCATTTTTAGTGGACAGGTGGGTGTTCTTTCCACCCTTGAGTTAGAGGGTGAAAATTGCGCTCCTCTCTGAGGGATAGAGCTAATCATGCAGGAGGTGAACGTGTTTACCGCCCGCTCAATGTCGCTCGGGATAAATAGATTGCAAATCAGACTGCAAGTCACATTCCATCGAGTGTGTGCTGAGATGTCACACTGTCGGATGGAGGGGCTGATCTCCTTTCAGGCTGAACGACCTGAATTTAGCCATCCTGCCTTCATTTGCTCTTCGGTCTAAGCTTGACATATTGCTTTTGCTTACACTGGAAAAAAAAAAGTCCCTTCAATCAGAAATGGTCCAGAAACTATTATATACAAAATAGAGATCTGTAAATTGGTCCAGATCTCAGTTGACCTCTGCTAGGTCCACCCATAGATGTTATTTTGTAGCTGGTGTCAGTAATTAGGACAGTGATTGGAAAATACAACAGTTTCACATCTGTTATATTGATGAGTTTCCTCCCATTAACGACTCACTTCAGAACCTTCTCACAACAATTCTATTCAATTAAGGTCAGGACTTAAACATTAACTACAAAACCTTGAGAGGAACCAAGGCTCAAGAGGGGAACCCGTCCTCCTCTGATCGACACCGGAGACATAAAGCACAAAGAGGAGTAAAATAATAAAGAACTATAGCTGATAGTGAGAGCAGGCTGCGTATGTTCGAGAATGAATTATGAGAGAATGCAAGTGAGTGTAGGATACCAGCTCATTGTTAATATGAACGTCCAGCAGGGGCAGCTCTGGACATGGGAGGGAGAGCGAGAAAGAAATAGGCAAGCATAGATATACTGGTGAACAGCCTGTAAAGGGGATTGTCCGGTGGGAACCGCAGTTGTGAACGGACACCATTAATCAGTGCAGCGCAAAAAGACGGTCTGTAAAGAAGAGATTGAACTCACGGACAAATGTCCTAACATCTTTTGAATTTGATGATATAATTCCGAACTCATTGGTCCACCAATGGTGGCAAGATGTCCTGGCACAGATGCAGCAAAACAGATGCAAATCATGATACTACCGCCACCACGTTTCACAGATGGGATAGTGTTTATACGCTTGAATGCAGTGTTTTCCTTTCCCCGAGCACTCCTCGTTTAAACCTAAAAGATCCACAAAAGACTCTTCCCGTAGCCTCGTGGCTAGTCCATGTGATCTTTAGCAATCTGTAGATGGGCATCGAAGACCTTTTTGGAGAGCAGCAGCTTTGTCCTCTCAACCCTGCAATGCACACCGGTGTTGTTGAGTGTTCTCCTGATGGTGGACTCATTAGCCAATGTGAGAAAGGCCTTTAGTTGTTTAGAAGTTCCACTGGATTCCTTTGTGAATCCTGATTGACTCCCATTGATTGAAATCATCTGAATCTGGTTAAGTATTAGATTTTGGCAGAAATAGAGAAAATTTGAATGGGTTCACAAAGGTCTAAAATTACAGTGGATGGATGGATAGATGGATAGATAGTGAGAGAGAGAGAGAGAGAGAGAGAGAGAAAGAGAGAGACTGTCTATGACAGTTTCAGCCCAGTGTACTGGAAGGATCTGGAATGCTAAAGTGCTCCAGGTGTGGATGGCTCTGACTCGGCAACATGACAGGAAAAAAAGAGGATGGGAAAGAGAGCGAAATACCTGAGTGTGTGAACAGCAGGCCAGACACGAACGAGTGCCTCGCGTCTGCGACCCTGCTGCTTTCCCTCTTGTCAGCGCGTGGTGTATTTTCTCTCTTTTCATGTCCGTGTGTCTACAGTGGAGCTGTGCGGCTTTCAGAGCCCAGCATGAGAGCATTTGATATTCATGGAGAAGAAAAGGAGGGAAAGAGGGAGCAGCTCTAGCCGAGACGGAGCGCGATGCATAAGATTACGCAGTAATTATACGGCACAAGAAGCAGTCATATAGCACAAGAGTACACACCGAACACACACACACACATCCATACACATAGATACACAAACACAGAGGAGGCAGTAATGTCTCCGAGCTCATGGTCTCCATCTGCCCATCATCTGGAATAATATGAGTTCAGAGAGACACACACTGCGGCCTATACTAACAAACAGCGGCGGGAAAGCAAACAGTTCTTGAATGCTAAGTAGACTCCCAGTTGTTGCCTAAAAACTCCTAAAGTGATACTTCTTTATGCAATATTGTAGAGTTTTCTGAGTTTGTACAAACACAGTCAGTCAGTCAAGACACGTTGGTTGATTTGGTCCAGAATTTCTGAGTTTTAAAGTGTTTGTTTGGTCCGCGTGAGAAAAATAAATAAATTAATAAATATAAAAATAAACAAACAACAAAGACAACATTTTGAGAAATATTTGATCAAAACATGCTCAATTTCATAGAAATTCTCTAATTTTTTACGTCTCAAATGAAGACATATTTGAGTAGCCTAGGATCTCCTGAAGATAATAATATCTGGTATGTGTAGCTCCTTTTAAGTGCTTTTCTATTTTTTGGCGAATAGAAATAACATCAAAATCTGAAAATAGCTCACAGAATTTGATGAGTGTTATGAAGATTAAATTGATGGCTGAAAGAAGAGGGTGGGATTGTTTTGGTTGTAATAAACTACATAAATAAATAAAAATAATAATAACAATAATAATAATACGCTACTGGTTTCTCCAAAATTACCTACTGTACTTTTGATAAACCGTGGAACCACTATGTTCTAATTGGTGGGGTATATAAGCTATTTCCTATAGGACAGCCTTGTAGCTTCAGAAGCAAACTATGATAAATATGTCTTGGGGAGGAGAAACGCTAAAAAAGAGAATATATGGTGCACTTATTATTGCTTTAAATGTGCTGATTGTGGTCACTGAGTCCTGTCTCTTTACAAATTAATAATCAATTTATAATACAAGGCTGAATAATTTTGAGAGAGAGAGAGAGAGAGAGAGAGAGAGAGAGAGAGAAAATATATGGGGGGCTGCTTCTTTGGCCTCTTTTATCAAAAGATAAGTAGTATTGATTTACTTCAAAGCAGAGAAAAGTATTGGACGTACGAGCTGACATGTAATAATCTCTGCCTAATCTATGATGCCCATGGAGCTACTTGAGACTCGGCTGAAAGCACTGCATTGTTTCTCTTGTTTCTCAATTTGTTTGAATCATAGGATCAGAATGGAAGAGGCGATGAATGCGTTTGCACAAACCCACAAACCATACTGGACAGCTCAGCACTCTGCTCACCATTAGTGTGTGGGATCAAACTAATGCAGGTTAATTAACTACTTCAACAAAAACTTGATTTTAAAAACCAATATACCTCACTGTATATCACAATACCTACATTTAGAGTTATTAATATTCACCCTAATGAGAGACTGTAGCTCCTCCTCCTCAGTGTATATCACAATACCTACATTTACAGTGTTATTAATATTCACCCTAATGAGAGACTGTAGCTCCTCCTCCTCAGTGTATATCACAATACCTACATTTAGAGTTATTAATATTCACCCTGAGACTAATATTTTTATTAATTAACTGATAGTAACTGATTGTAAACCTCCTTTTCAGCAATTTTCTTTTTACTGACTATAAACAACAGTGCTTTCTATGCAGTGACACTGGAATCATTTCAGTCCATAGCTTCTTTCCAGCAGACATTCAGGTCTCAGAGAAGCAAGAGCACCTGCTGCCAACCAGACTGTTCGACTGCAACATGCGACCCAGGCTGGCGACGAAGAGATTTCTCTGAGGAGATAAATGCGCCTGGCCTGACGGCGGGAAAACACATCAAGGTCCTAATTCAGGCAGGCGGAGAGTACAGCCTTGAGCGAAAACGAGGCCCTACATATCAATTCAAAAGCATAATAAATGCTGTGTATTAAGTGATAGAGCACTTATTAGGGAAGGAATAACGCATTCAGCGGAGTAGCACGTCTATGGTAATGGGAAGGAAAAAAAATCTCTTGGCTTTTTCGCTGCTTAAGTAGGAAAGAGGATTCATTGGAAGCTGTCAGTGTGAAAAAGGAAAGGGGGGAAAAAAGTGGACTAATTGGCCTGATGTGTTGTGCTGTCTTCAGAAGTCTCCATTTTCCACAGGGTTATTTATCAATCCAGACGACAGGCTGAGAGCCTGCTGCAATTGTCACAGATTAATTTACAGCTCGAGAGCCCTTTGCTGCATACTCAGAGTATACCGGCCTGCCAGCCACTAACATAATTATTTCTCGATTACTGATTTGTTTTGTGCTGTGCGGGCCGAGCCTCTGAATTTACAGCCACTGGCCAGATGTTACCATAAAGCCCTTAATGTTTCAGTGATGGACAGGAATTAATGGGGCCTGACAGGATTATTGGCTCAAATGAAACACTGAGTCAAAACTAAATGGATGATGCTAGTTATTGATGATTGCTGGTATTGGTACATATAACACACACAAACCCTCATGTCCTCGGGAAAAAAGACCCCAGAGCAGCTTGTAATGACATCAAGCAAATCAATCGAATGCAAATCAGCCAGGAATTAAACAGCATAATCAGCATTTAACTTTGAGAATCCTCGGTCAGTTTTATTTGTTGTTTGTTTGTACTCGTTCAGCAATAGTTACAATGTATGATATTATATATTTTGCCTTCATTTGAGATGTAAAAAAAAAAAAATCAAGAGAATTTTGGTTTGGTTTTGTTTTGATGAAAAATTTACTTTTTATTTAATTTATTTTATTTCCTTTTATTTAATTTAATTTACTTTAGAAATTAAAAATTTAGAAATTGAAAATTGGAAATTGATCATCCAGAGTGTTTCTGAGGTGTTTCTGAGTTATTTGTTATAATTCTATTGAAAAGGCTATTTTTAACATTAAGATGCTCTTGAAAATGCTGGACAGAGGTCAAAAAATGAACAACTAAACCTTAGTTTACAAAACCGTTATTGGTTTATGTGCCATTTTTATACCTTCCCGTGACTTATTCTCAATATATAAGTGTGAGATCTATATCTACATCCAGGTCCATGATGTCCCCTCTCTGTATGCAGGTTGAGCATGTAGACGTGGACAGAGCAGTAAACATGCACTGGAAGCTTCTTTGGCATTTAAACTGGGATTTAATTCAGTAGGAAACGAGTGAATCTTTGTATCTGAATAATTCATCATAAAAAGATCAAGTCTTGTAGTTTGTCATGATGCACGTATCATGTCTGTAGGTCTTTCTGTTCCTGAGATATGAAGTCTAACATAGCATGTAGCTGCCTGCAAAGTGCAGATCTCGGGTTTTAAACGTTACAACAGCTATTTACTGCAGATTGATCAGCATTTTCTTATTTTACACATATAATCAATTTGTTGGAGTGTCTTTGAAATGGCAAGGCTTGCAGGGGCTCAGTGGTCAGTCCCGTAATCCTAGAGTGACCGTGATCCACGACAGGACAAAGCACATACATTTCAATATACATTTACAGTCATATATGTTTAAACATATGAACATTTAAAGGAAATATGCAAAAATTCAATTCATTAGACTTTTTTTGTAAAATTCTTATATACATCATAATTAAAAATGAGACATTAGTTTGGTTTGCTCTTGATTGTTGAAGCAAGTGGTATCACCATGACAACCTCCGAAAAGCTCTCTGAAAAGCTCAACCTTCAGAAGGTTGTAAATGATGATTAAATTTAAATTCAAGTTTAAAAATACTTTCGTCATTGTGTTTTGCACACTAGATGATTGATCAGCGCACCAGCTCACATCAAAAGAGCACATGATAAACATTAATGTGGGACACATGAATCTGATCCACCGTTTTTCCACTCTAAGAAATAATTCAGATAAAACTCCAGCATGCTTTGGTCATCACTGGTCTTCAGTATTTGCCTTGAGGCTTTTATTATTATGGTCTCCTGGCATTCGCTGCAGTCTGAACCACATCTTCATTTACTGAAAGACTTGTTTGCCAAACTAACAGTAACAGAAATGAAAAACAGACTCTGTTCAGTGATATATGCCCACAGTTTAGAATATTGAAACAGTGTACAAAAGACTTGATTTCAGCTTCCAGTCTAGCTAACTCAGACTTGGCCCAGCAACAGATGGCATCGTGCCCCTGGCCCACTGTTGCCAGTACCAGTTAGCTGCCAGTCTACAGTAATTCACCTGCATCCTTATTCCCTTAATGATATTCATGTTACAATAAACACTCCAGGTCATGTTATTGGAAATTCCCACCTATTACTACATCCAACTAGGCCAGTTTATTAGAAACCCCAAACATGGCCACTTCATTAGATACCCCAAACATGGCCACGTTATTAGATACCCCGAACACGGCCACGTTATTAGATACCCCAAACACGGCCACTTTATTAGATACCCCAAACATGGCCACTTTATTAGATACCCCGAACATGGCCACTTTATTAGATACCCCGAACATGGCCACTTTATTAGATACTCTGAACATGGCCACTTTATTAGATACCCTGAACACGGCCACTTTATTAGATACCCTGAACACGGCCACGTTATTAGATACCCTGAACATGGCCACTTTATTAGATACCCCGAACATGGCCACTTTATTAGATACCCTGAACACGGCCACTTTATTAGATACCCCGAACACGGCCACTTTATTAGATACCCCGAACATGGCCACTTTATTAGATACCCCGAACATGGCCACTTTATTAGATACCCCGAACACGGCCACTTTATTAGATACCCTGAACATGGCCACTTTATTAGATACCCTGAACACGGCCACGTTATTAGATACCCTGAACATGGCCACTTTATTAGATACCCCGAACATGGCCACTTTATTAGATACCCTGAACACGGCCACTTTATTAGATACCCATACCCTGAACATGGTCACTTTATTAGATACCCCTAAACACGGTCACTTTATTAGATACCCCTAAACACGGCCACGTTATTAGATACTCTGAACATGGCCACTTTATTAGATACCCCGAACACGGCCACTTTATTAGATACCCCGAACATGGCCACTTTATTAGATACCCTGAACATGGCCACTTTATTAGATACCCCGAACACGGCCACTTTATTAGATACCCCGAACACGGCCACTTTATTAGATACCCCGAACACGGCCACTTTATTAGATACCCCTAAACACGGCCACTTTATTAGATACCCCTAAACACTGCCACTTTATTAGATACCCCTAAACACGGCCACGTTATTAGATACCCCTAAACACGGCCACGTTATTAGATACCCCTAAACACGGCCACGTTATTAGATACCCCCAAACACGGCCACGTTATTAGATACCCCCAAACACGGCCACGCTATTAGATACCCCCAAACACGGCCACGCTATTAGATACCCCCAAACACGGCCACGCTATTAGATACCCTCAAACACGGCCACGCTATTAGATACCCCCAAACACGGCCACGCTATTAGATACCCCCAAACACGGCCACGCTATTAGATACCCCCAAACACGGCCACGCTATTAGATACCCCCAAACACGGCCACGCTATTAGATACCCCCAAACATGGTCAGTTTACTTGAAACACCAAGCATAGCATCTGTTTCTTCATAATTTGGACCTCATTTTAACCTCCTTTTCAGAAATATGCACCAGAGCCACATTATTGGCAGTCTCACTCACTGGCCACTGTATTTCCTTCTAGGTCCACTTTGAAGATCTACAGTTGTATCTGCACAGTCTAACAGACTCAGCATTGCTCAGTATCTGACCACAGGTTCCCTGTTGTACAGATACCACTGGGGTGGCAGACAGGTGCATCTGGTTCTACATACTGAGCAGCTCTGTGGTCGGACCACTGATGAAGGGCTGGAGGACGGCAACCATCAACAGTTGAGCCTCAGTCTGCAGAAAAGTGTCCGGTGAGTGCAGTTCCTTATTCAGTGGATAATAGGAGTCATTTCTTAATACTGTTCCGCAATTACTGGAGGAAAGTTGATATTTACTCCTACAAGAAGGAGCAGAATTACATTCCCCATTCCCTCACAAAAATGTCCCGCTAAACCGTCGTGGCAAATGAGGATGTTAAGCTGGGAAAGGACAGAAACAGCAGCCGCTTGGCTCTCTGTCATGACAACTGTAAACAGTAGCTTTGTTCTACCAGCGCAGACACTGTGGCGAAGTGGCATTCACTCTAAATGTAAATGAGAGGAGTTTAGTAGTGTGGTCAGGTAATGTGTGAGCTGAATGCACTGACTCTGACTGCCCTTAAAATGACAAATGCTATTGGGAGGAGCAAAAGGAACCTGCACTGACATTAACACACATACAGTCACGGACAGAAATGTTGCTGAAAAGTCCGCACTTCTTCCTGAAATGCGTCGCAGTTACACATGTTTTAGTATCGCCGTTAATGTGGTGTGTACAGAGCCCCTAAGGTGACAGTTTAGGTTGTGGCCACAATTTAGTAAGGCTTGGGAATCAGATAATTAAGTCGTGGTCGTAGTTTAGTTAGGCATGAGAACAGCTGGCCCACAATCAGGGGAAACTGGCGGTTCCACATTTGGGTTTAGTTTTCATTCATTTTGCTATTTGCTCGGGTCATTTACGCTACTGATGGAGTTGCTGCTGTTAATTACAAATATACAAATGTATGCAAATATTTACAATGCAAATATACGAAGACATATCTGAGCAGCTCCTATAAATGCATTTTTGCAGAATAAAAGTGCATCAAACTACGAAAACATCCCACAAAATTAGCCCAGGGTTCTAAAGGTTAATTATGTTGATGGTGGCAGTCATTTTTCCAGGCAGTTTCTGGAGTTGGAATGGTGTGGATGTGGAATGATACCACATTTAATTATCCATCGCAAACAAATAAACCAAAAAGGAGACTAAATAGCTGCAGCAGTGTTCTGGGAAAAGCGATGCATTTTCTCCGAGAACGGCAGGGGTGCCAGGATTTTTGGCCATGGTTGTATATGCCTGCACATCCACCCATGCACATCCAGACATGATCACACACAAATGACCGAGTCCTCACATCTCAGATTGAACAGACAGGGCCATTTCCGTGCAAACACACTCCGGCCCGCTGATTTGTGCTGTGCTATTAAGCAGGCAGCTTTGACAGACATGTATTCGTCTTTAGCTGCAGTGTGTGTGTGTGTGTGTGTGTGTGTGGGTGTGTGTGGAGGTGGGGCGTCCTCGGGGGAGTTGTGAGTGGCAGCACGGAGCGGTCCAGCTGCCATCAGAGCAACACCTGCAGTCTAACCCCATCACACCCTGCTCCCCAGGAACACACACCTATCCTCCCACCTCATCACACAACCCGGCCTCATCACACACTCCCGCATCTCCGCTGCAAACAACTCTGATGCTAAAAGGCACCTCTTAAAGGAACAGAACCGTTTGGTCCATCATGCCAGTGTAGATTACAATGAGTGGAAGCAAAGGAGTGCGCAGTGATAATTAATGCCTAATGATACATGTAATAATCATAAGAGTGTGACGCGGTATTTAAACACAGAATATCTACAGTTCGTAGTTCACACGTCCAACATAGTCACCAAATTCCTGACAGTGAGGGTAAAAAACTCACACACTGCTGATTTAAAGAGGATTTCTACCCATTGCTGCATATTTAAGAGGCGTTAAATGATTAGTTGTCACCCAGTATGAATTTGCAGTGTGTAGTTTTAATAATCTGACAGCAATAACTATGGAACTGTTTTTATCCGGTGTGAATTTGTTGTGTGCCTGTCCTGTATGAATTTGCTCTGTGCAGTTTCTATAATCTGATCTTAATAATTATGGAACTCTTTTTATCCAGTATGATTTTTTAAAATAATCTCTCACTCTAGTATGAATGACCCAGTATAATCCAGCTTGAATTTGCAGACAGAAATTCTCATTGGCTGATTTCAATCTGGCTGAATGGGTGGGGCTAATGTTCTGTAGGTTGAAAGGAGTCAAAACTAGGTTGGCCCTTCAGCCTACATCACTTTAAGACAACGTTTTCATCCTGAAGCAGTTTAACCCCGCCCCCTCAGCCTGAATTCGTTTAGCTCCACCCATTAATATTACGATTACCTTATTATTTTTCTTCATATCACTGAACATTTCAGTTCCAATTCAACAGTTCACGTCACATCAGCTGGAAATACTTTAAAAAAGAGGCAGCCACTCAGAGAAGAGCTCATTTGCATACATTTATCAGTCCTAAAGGAACGGCCTGTTGAACTCAGGCTGGAGATGGTGATGATTTTGGGTGATGGCTTGTTTTTGCTCTGTAGTAAGTGAGATTGAGGAGAGGAAGGAAAGATAATGTGGAATTCTTAAAATGCAGTGAGAAAAAAAAAATAAACAACACAAGTTTTCTTCTACAAAAGCCTCCATGTGACCTCAGGAGGCACAACCATGTTCAGATTTTTGTGTATTACATGAATAATTCTCATTTTGCTCTCAGCTTGTGTGTGTGTGTGTGTGTGCGCGCGCGTGTGTGCGGTTCACAAACAGCCCTGCTGAGGGATCAGAGAGTTGTGTGCTAATAATGCATTCATCAATAAAATAATAAGATAAAACATGATAAGACCCTTTGTTTATTATGTGCTTTCTGTTCTGAATTACCATATCACATTCTGACTTTAGGGGGAAATCTGATTTCAATACAAAACAGTGTTTGTGCTCAATACCCCCGAGTGCAGTGGCTGAGGAGGGAGATTTAACATCATGTTCACTCATACACACTGGAATTTAGATTTCATCAACACCATCTGACGAAACGGCAGCACATTGTTTCTTCTGCTGTTCTTTAAAGAAGTGTTCTGTGTGTGTTTACGTTGAAGCAACCAATTAATGACAGACAGTAAAGTTATGTTATGATATGGTCTGATGGAGCTGGGTTAGTTTGGACTCGGCTGGCTCTGCTGTTTAAAGGATTAGTGGCGATTGCTTTGATCCGGTATGAATTTGCAGCTTGTCGTTTGTTTGCACACAGTGTCGAATGAAAGTGTATCCGTTATGAATCCGTAATCCACATAGTACTCATAGTCTGATTGCAGTCACAGTGAATTGAATTGTGAGCCTGTTTGAACAGTCCAACAGTAATCAATGAGGGATTGCAATCCACTATGAATCATTTAGTGTAGTTTTTTAATGTCTGGCAGAAATAATTATAGCAAAGTTTGATCCAGGTTGTCTGATAGCAATACCTGAGGAGTTTGTAATCCAGTATGTAAGTGTTTACAGTCTGCAATAACTGTGGCGCCAACTTTTCTCCAGTATGAATATGCATTTCCACAGTCTGACAGCATGTAGCTTTCACAGTCTGACCGTAATCACTGTGATGTGATTTTAATCCAGTATGAATCTGCCATGTGCAGGTTGTACACTCTGAGATAACTCCATGAAATTTAAATCCAGTATGAATCTGCAACATGTACTTGCGATTTTCAGTCTGACGGTAGTCACTGTGGTGAGATTTTAATCCAGTATGAATTTCTTACATGTAGTTTGTACAGTAGGTATGTTTTTTGTTTTTTTGTTTTCTTCGTACTCAGTTTCATTTTGCAGTTTGTCAACTCCTCCATCAACACCTCGCCCGGCTGAGTGTATGCAGTTCAGGTAGATGTAGACGTCAGGTCAAGGGCATGGTAGCCTTGTGCACACTTCCCTGCCAATCAGCTGCCTGATCAGTAAAGGAACAGACACACATCTGCAATATCCTGAGTCAGCAGGCAAACAAAGGCGAGTGTCCAGAGATACACACTGAGAATGCAGTGACCTGCGGACAGGCCATTCAGAACACTGCAGGATCCGGGACCCAAAAATGTCATTACAGAAAAAAAGAGAAAAAGACAGCGAGAGGAGACGGTTGGTATACAGACCATGCATTGCTGCAGATATTACACCAAAAAGGATAGTTCAGATTAAAGATTATGCTGTGTTATCTATCTATCTATCTATCTATCTATCTATCTATCTATCTATCTATCTATCTATCTATCTATCTATCTATCTATCTATCTATCTATCTATCTATCTATAGTAGGAAACTGATGAATACCTTTGACTTTAACATGTTTAAATATATGTACATTTGATCTTCGTCTTAATTTTACTGGTAAATAAAAGTGATATTAATATGTACATAAAATTGAAGGAATGTCTTTTAAAATCATTTGTAAAATGTCATTCATAGAAATCCTGTTTCTTATAACTTTCTCTGACATCAGCTGGAAGAAAGGTTTTCCCCACTCCTCCATGCAGACCTTTCTCAGCTATGTGAATTCAGCATTTCTATATTTATTATATTTAAAGTGACATATTTCATACCTTTTTTGTTTCTACTCTTGATCTTGGATGGCTTATGGTTCAGAATATTTAATTAATATTTAATTTCGAGTTAGACTAAATGACTAAGTAGAAAAGGAAAGCTTGAAACATATTGCCTTAAATACATAACATATAAGACAGTTTAACTGTTTGGAATTAACTTAGAATTTAAAAAAATGTATTTTTTGAGCTGCACTATATGTCCGTTTATTATTCTTTTTTGATTCGATGATTAGAACAACCAAGAGAGCCTGTCTTATTTCAACCTCAAACGATTGTATACATGTTAAGCACGAGGTTGGTTCATTATGGACCCAAAATGGCATTGCTTGCAAAAGCCCTTTGTAGGACCTTTATTTTTAGGAATGCAAAAGAATTGCAAACCTGGTGAAATGTGTTAAGGACTGTGGTGTTGGTTTAGAGTAAATTGGGCAATGCACAAGCAGTCAGTAGCAGATTTCTTTCCCCAAGCAAAGCTTGGCTCATGCACAAAATGTTCTCAGCAACAATACCGTGACAATGTTCAGCCTGACTTACAGACATCTAATCTTGCTATCAGCAATTCTGTTTCACCATCTGAGATTTAGACTAAACAGATATGATGAAATATTGAAGATGAGGCTGAGGGAAGTTTTTTACTGTGCAGCTCCGGATAGAGACTAATACCCAACATATTTATTGTTTTCCACTAGAAAACCCATAAATCTCAGCAAGAGCACACTCTGGAGAATGTGACAATGCTGAAACGAAGCCACAAAGGAACATTTCAAAACTCATCATTCGTTAATGACCTGCTGATATCCCATTTGTATGATTAAATGATTAGATTTGCAATGCAACAGCAAATAGATGCAGTGGGAAAGGGATTTGCGAAGAGCCATTTACAGAAATTTGAGTCCGAAAATCAGTTCCCTGCTGAAGATACAGATAGAGAAATGTATTCTAAAGTAATGATGAATATATTACGCTAAACTGTGGCCTATGATGCCTCAATATGGTGAAATTTGAGTGCAATTATTTCTTTAAGAGGCTTAGACTTGAAGGAAAATGCAAATAAAAAGATCAATCAATAAATGCATATTTTTTGGCTTCACTTTGCTGCTTTTTAATGCTCGAGACGTCTCAAGAGATTTTTTTATTATTATTTGAAATTCATACTGGTAAATTATTTACACACTTTATATTAAATGTGTATGTCTACATTTTTGCTCTTGGAACAAAAAAATTTATCCCCATATGGGAAATACAAGAGAAGGAAAAACTTGTCGAAAAATCGATGTAGAAGGAAAGTCATGTGAAACAAATAGGCCACCCCATGAAAACCTTTCTCTCTTTCTTTTGATCTCTGTGCGACCTTCAAAAAGACGTTTGTAGCTGCATAACAAGTTAGGCTTTCCTAGCAAATTCAACCCAAGAGCAACTCTAAAATGTCATCACAGGACCTACAATTAGGAAAAAAGAAGACTAATGTTTATCAGAGAACACCTAGATAAAGAGCAGGACTTCTGGAAAAAATGTGCTTTGGATAGATGAACTGTGAAGCATGGTGGTGGAAGTTTCATGGTTTGGGACTGCTTTGCTGTAGCAGGGCCTGGAGATCTCTCCATCATAGAAACCACTATGAAATCTTTAGGGGGCTGGAAAATCTAAGACCATCTTCTAAAAAACGGACCCCGAAAAACCACATGGCTGAAATAATTCTGCATGGAGGATCGGTATAGATTGGTTGATGGTTATAGAAAACATCTAATTGACATCATGGATTCCTTCACACACATCATGCCTATGTTTGGAGGCATTCTGTTGACATTTGCTGCATCTTGTTCTTGATCAATACAAAAGAGTTCTAGTTCTGCTTCTGGTCCTGATGAACTTCTCCAAATCACTAGCTGACATTGCCACAGTTTGCTGCTCCCCCGTGTGTCCTTTCTAGCCTCATTCTCTAAAATATACTGGAGATCATGAGCACTGCAGCAGCCCGACATCCTCTAAAGCTCCAGAGAGCGCCGAGCAGGACAGGCCACAGAGCGGCAATAAGTCAGCATGTTTAGCATCATAAGTTCATCCCAAGAGTTTCAGCAAGGCCAAGAACCACTGGAGGACAAAGACACCATAACCCTCACACACACACACACACTTATACACTCTGTCCTGGAAAAGTGGTAAACTGGGGAACAATAATCCATCATTATGAGCAAGTGTTATACAGCAAGCCAATACACAACCTCCAGCATGGCCTCTGGAACCTTCTTACTCTGTATATCTCTGTACAACCGAGGATGCAGTGTTTCTCGGGGACATGTTCAAAGAAAAGGCAGTTTGAATTAGCTTGAAAATGATCAAAATTATGGAAAATATTAGAAAAATAATTTCTTCAAAATGAGTGACCGATAAATATATATTTTTAATTAATAAAGATTTGCTCGGAGTGGCTCAGTGGTCTAAAGCGCCACCAGTATGATCTGAAGATGACAGGTTTGGATCCCGGGTCATGCTGCTTGCCATTGGCTGCCAGAGTCTGATGGAGAGCAAAATTGGTCTGTTTTACCTCTCTGGGTGGGATGGTGCTCTCTCCCCACATCACACTGAATGGTCTGCACAGGCTTCTGTTAGCCAGTGTATCAGAGCTGGGAACTTGGCACTTTCCTCCGAGTGCATTGGCTGTCCGACAAGGATGCAAATAGCAGCAGTTTGAAAAGATGTAGGTATCAAAGGATACATATGACCCTCCTATCAGGAGCATCTCATCTTATAATGGGGTTGAGGAATCCAAATTTGCGGGGAGAAATATCAGGGCTATGCCTTCATAGATCTGTCATGGAAAAGCCACATTTATCTTCCTAAAATGTCCTTCACCAGGTTGATCTCATCGGACAACCAGTTTGGCTTCACCCCTGCACCTCTTTTCCAGGGTAATTTACGAGGTTAGTGAGGTGGGCCAGAGTAGTGTTAGGAGCCTTGCCTAAGGACGTTTATTGGTGTAGCACAGCATAGTTGCCCAAACTTAGAATCAAACACCAGTGTAGTGGCTTGTTGGTGGCATTGTCTTTTGCACCACGTCAACCACTCTTTTTGCAAGATATGGTCCAATGATGTTGCCAATGCCAAATACTACTAATTGTGGGTCTATCTGCACATTTACATTGTAAAATTTAAACATTAAGAATTAAGAGTTACAGAGTCATCTGGTAGAAATAGTCTTACAGAGTAAGCTTCACTTCCATTCAAGGGTTTTATTTTTGTCCACTATATGTTGTGTCAGCACTCCTTACCAAAACAGCTCATTTACTTAAATAACGTGCAGTTCCTCCCCTTTGTTTTCCCATTCATCTATCTTTAGCCCCTGTTTTGTTGCAGATCCATAATTCTGCAGGTAAATGAGTTTAGTATTCTGTTGATCAATGGCCTCAGTCCACATCATTTGAATATTCAACCTGAACTCGTTTTTTTACTGCGTCTTCTGCGTATTTTTGATAAATTGAACATGTGGGGTTAATGCATTTTAACAACACACACAAAAAAACCCAAAACAAAACAAAAAAAAAAAAAAACACTGCCGCATCTGTACTGTCGCCACAAACAGGTTTGATTAGAGTTTTGGAGGTGTTTTCAAACCATTTGGCTCATGCGGGGAAAGCTCGGAGAGCAACTCCACTCAAGTGTTGGTAATGAATGCAGGATGAGGATTAACAGATTGAAGATTAAGAGGTTAGCATCCCATCTGCTGCCAATAAGACAATGAGGAGAAAAGTAGTGGAGCATCCTTCTGCCAACATTTACAAGTTTCAGTTTTAATACCCAATACCCTCAATACAAACCATGCAGTCTGCTGGACTAATGTATCAAGATGTGCTTAGCTTAGCTATATATATTAGCTTAGCTTAGCTATTTAAGCTAAGCACAGTTTTTATATATATATATATATATATATATATATATATATATATATATATATATATATATATAATGATGCTTTAAAAATCTAAAGTTATATATACAATTTCATTCAAAAAGGTAAATAATGGTCATATTTTATATTTATTACACATAAAGTCAAAATCAGAAATCTGGAATCTCAAGTCCTTACAATATTTACTTGCTACATATGTATATGCAATTTATTGCAGTACTATTGGGGAGGAGGATTAAGGTCAGCAGGAACAATAAATAATTAAACCTTTAGTCCGATAACATTTATTGATCTACATATACAGAAGTAAAGTCTCTCAGTATGGTGTTGGGCATAAAGTATCATGCCAGATGTCAGTGTTTAGGATTTAGGACTTTTTGTTACATTTAGGGATAGGTTTAGGTTTATGGTTAGGGTTAGATTAAAGGTTAAGTTTAGGTTTTATGGTTAAGGGTAGGGTTGCATGTCCGTGTTGTCAGCATTTGAGCATATGCATAAACGTTGGCCTTTATTTAATACACATTGTATGAATGGTGTTTTATTTACATATGTATGAATTCTTGGAGCAAGTGTGTCCAGCCAATGGTCAGTGATTGATTCACGTAACAAAGTGATCCAAACAAGTTTGGAATAAATCTCTTTCTGCAGTGATTAGTTGATTCAGTAGATTATAATAATGACTTAAATGTTTTTAATGTTGGGCAGCAATGCTATGTAGGGGATGAAAGAACAATATCACAAATGAAGGAGGATTTTTACAGAAGCTGAATTGGCTTTTAATTCCCAGGCCTTCCATCTCTACTCACGCTAGAACTCACGTTAGAACTTAAAGAAGCATATGATTCGTGTTCTATAGAGGGGCAATGCAAGTGACGAGGCAGTAAAGACTCTTCCTTCACATATAGTGAGTTCTCAGTTGCATGCTTGTCGGCCGTGACATTGGTGAAATGTTCTTGCGCAGTCTCCTCATAAAAGCCTCATTTACAAAGTTTAGCTCCGATTAGTCCATTAGCTAAATTACCTAGCCAAGCAGCTGATTTACAAATGTGTTCCCTTCAATCTCCTGCACAGCATGGGACACCACAAACCGAGAGAGCAACGCACTCTTGCATTTAAATTGGACCAGAGGGAAAGATAACTGGTAGGATGAAGAGATGACTTGAGGAAGGGGGGAAAAGAGAAGATCGACTAATGATATTCGGATCTTTTACCTTGTAATCTCAGTGTGAAGTACATTAACCCTCATCCTTATGAAGAGGTTGGTTTACTTCTTCATTGTTTCAAGTCCCAGAGACCCTAATGTTGTAAGTGTTCAATTTAATAATGATCTCAAAATGAATCAAATTTGTGCAGTGAGATGTTGGTTTACCCTCTTTTGGTCACATGGGAACCAAGTAGACGGAGAAAGATTGAAGCTTTAACCTCATCTTTTTCTGCAAAGTCAGGCTGAGTCCACATGAGTCTGGACATTTTTACACTAAGATTTCATACCCTGTTTTTGAAACTAAGGAACTTGAGGAACTTTTGCATGAACGAATGAAGTTATACAGTGCATATTTACACTTACACTATATATTTGTTCTATAGTTAAATATTAATATAGTGATAATATACCCGACCAACCAGCATTCTGCACAATCACACTCAGCACTCAACCCACACACTGGTAGCCAGTCACTCAGTGTTCTCGCTACCAGAAACTATCGTCCACCTGGAGAACTGTATCGAGTACTCGAGGGTTAAAGAGTTCCAAGCCAAGTTTGGACATACAAAGTACATGTATATTCATTCGCACACTTGGGCCATTTAAAGAAGCCAGTTCCCATGTGACATGTTCCACAGGGAGTCAATGGGGTCTCAAATAGGGCCTCGAACACAAGCACTGGGAGGCAAACATGCTAAGCACCAAGCCACAATGTTGCTTTTGCATGGCATTGAATTTGAACTTGTGAAGGAAACACTTGAGGCTCTTCAAGAAACCTTCAGTAAAAGGACAAAGCTTTCTTGAAGACTCCTTGAAGCACCTTAAGTGTTTGAAAGTTGCGAATGTAGTCAGCAACTATGAACTATGAACCCCAGAATGGCAGTGGGGCATCTTCAGTGATCGTTCCTGCTTTGTCTTGGTGGAGATGACCAAAGATTCCATGTGTGGAGGCACCGTGGTAAGTCCCAAGACCTTTGGTCTTTATTACAAGCACTTCGACAGCCCAATGTGATGTTAATGAGGTCTGGCAAACAATGGTCCTACCTTTTCTGAAAACACACTCCCATGCACTGTTCCTAAATTGGGGTTCCATCTCACATACTATGCTGTGGTCAGTCGCATCATTGACCTATCCTCGATTGACTACGTGGATACTATTGGACACTTCACCCCACCACACAATCTGCAGGAACTGAGTGAGAATATTCAAGCAGGTGTTGGATTATCGGACATTATTAGGAACCTCTACAACTCCATTCCGAGATATCTGGCACATTGCGGTAAACCTATCACCGTACTGAGAGACGCTACTTCTGTATGTTTAGATGAATAAATATTGAAAGTGGTCAGTAAGTGAAAGTTCAAAATAGGGTTAGTGACTGCAGCTCTTACATATGTTGCACCTGCCCTGGCTTCATGTTTTTTGTATTTAATCAGGCATTACATTTGGAGGCTACAGACACTCACAATACTAAGAGCTAGATCGGGTTGATTTGGAATGTGCTGCTTCAGTGTTCAGCGATTTTCTCAGTAACAGCGAAGAAGACCCCCTAATGATATTCACGTTTTCTTCCTCTATACCAAGTAATCTTGGTGTGAAGTACATTAAAAGGCTACTGATTGCTGTGTTGATCCCTAAGAACGGTGGTTACAGAGGGCCGAAAAATCAAGACGAAGAAAATCCCTGGCAAAGACTCAATCTGAGAAAGACACTTGAGCCCATATCATTAGATCGGGTTTGTGATTCGGCTCCTTGAAGCCTCTGTCTGGGTGACGTGTTCTCCTCCTCTTTCTGTCTCGTTCACTCGCCTCTCGGTGCTGAAAGAGAGAGAGAGAGAGAGAGAGAAAAAAAAGAGGGAGAGAGTAGATTAGAATGCATTAATTCTAGAAGTCTAATCGTTCTTCTTTCTCTCGGTTTCTGTTCTTGGTGCTCCTTGGGACAGGCCCGGGCACAATCGTCGGTGCCATTGACCCTCTATTTGAATAAGTTAATGCAGTCAGTGTGTTTGTAGGGTGAGAAAAATGTGCAGCTATCTGTTCCATGCAGAAGGCTCCAGAGAATGCGATTCCTTTTCATGTGTCAGTGTGAAGGTGTCATTCTCCTCTGCGGCGTTTTTTATCAGCACCCCAGCCCTTGACAGCTTCAAGCTGCTTTCTGGAGAACATTCATAAACATCACTATGGGGAAGTACAGAGCAGAAAGGAATAGGAGGTGGAGGGGGGAGAAATAAGCGTCAATTGTGTACATATTCTCAATTCTTCTTCACTTAATCCATTTCTATTATTAGGGCTGATCGAAACACAATGCCACCTTTGTGCAGCGTAAATAAACATTTAGGATTAGCGTTAAGTAATGTGTCGCCATTGAAACTTGGCGGTTCATAAGGTCTCCCCGTTTTTTTCAATTTATAGCGCCGGCAGTGATTTCAAAAGAGGCTTGAAGAGCTCAATCTGAACCCCCCAACAAAACTAATCTGACATCCTGACACCTATTCACTCCAGTGTATACCAAAAGCAAAACATATTCTTCACCCTGTAAACAGGGACAAGGGAGAAGGCTCTGGAAGCTTTCAGACGGACGCAGAAGCAGAAATGTCAAAGGAGCTGATCAGCAAAACTGGCTCAGGAACCTTGAACACAATAGTATGGTCAAGGTGCTCAAGTGTGTGTTGAGGGAGAAGAAAATGTACACAGTGGAATGACTCACCATTAAAGCCCCGGATACTCTGAGCTGAATCTTTCAGACGTATCACCTGCACACTGGATAAGGAGCTTGCTCATCTGCAGGTATTCACATCAGAGCCTTCACTGGGAAACATTTCAGATGGCTGAAGCTACAGGTCAGAGATCATCCCGACTCTGAGATAATAGTGCGCGATTCATCTTGAGGAATAACATATCTGTGCAACCAGACATCAAACCAGACGGACTGTGTGTGAATTAAAATACAACAGCATTGAATATCACAGCATATTCTCACCAAAACCACTCTGTGATTTACTATTAGATACATCAACACTGCTTCCACTCAGTGGCCACTTTATTGGAAACACCTACCTTCTGCTTCCTCTCAGTGGCCACTTTATTAGAAACACCTACCTTCTGCTTCCCCTCAGTGGCCACTTTATTAGAAACACCTATCTTCTGCTTCCTCTCAGTGGCCACTTTATTGGAAACACCTACCTTGTGTAGCACCACTCACTGGCCACTTTATTAGAAACACCACCTTGTGCTTCCACTCACTGGCCACTTTATTGGAAACACCAACCTTGTGCTTCCACTCACTGGCCACTTTATTGGAAACACCGACCTTGTGCTTCCACTCACTGGCCACTTTATTAGAAGCGCCCCCCTTGTGCTTCCTCTCATTGGCCACTTTAGTAGAAACACCTGCCTTGTGGTTCACTCTGACAACTATTGAAACACCAACCTTGTGCTTCCACTCACTGGCCACTTTATTGGAAACACCAACCTTGTGCCTCCACTCACTGGCCACTTTATTGGAAACACCTACCTTCTGCTTCCTCTCAGTGGCCACTTTATTGGAAACACCTACCTTGTGCTTCCACTCACTGACAACTTTAGTAAACACCAACCTTGTGCTTCCACTCACTGGCCACTTTATTAGAAACACCAACCTTGTGCTTCCACTCACTGGCCACTTTATTAAACACACCTTGTGTTCCCTCACTGTCACTTTATTAGAAACACCTACCTGGTGCTTCCACTCCACTGGCCACTTTATTAGAAACACCCACCTTGTGCTTCCTCATATCCACTTTATTAAAACACCCACCTTGTGCTTCCACTCACTGTCCACTTTATTAGAAACACCCACCTTTGCTTCCACTCACTGTCCACTTTATTAGAAACACCCACCTTGTGCTTCCACTCACTGGTCACTTAAATACAGGTACAGATCGTGTCGTCAGGTTATGCCCCCATTTTGAACCAGAACAAAGTAAATTGTGGCACTAATGGCCGTAAGGTATGGCTCACACACCTGTGTTAGTTAATGCTGGAGCGTGTGAGCTTCTCTTTACCCAGTGTAATGGAGTGTATGGGTTTATCTAATAGCTCTGGGCTGCAGAGGGAGAGGTCAGTGTCCCACCGCTGAGCCACATACTAATAGGTTTCATTCGGCTGCCCCATGCTAACGGCTCTGCGCTCTGCAGGGAGTGTGTCACACCTGAAGCTCTTTAGCTGCTCACTCTGTCTCTCTCCCCTGCCACTCCACTCCATCACGCCGGCCCACAGAGCCGTCCTCCTGCTGCTCTCGGTGTGTGTGTGGGAGTGTGTGTGTCATTGAGGCCATGTTAAAAGCATGTGGTGAAGAAGCTCAGAGACAGTGAAGAGCATTTCAGGTGCAGGTTTAAAATCTTTAACATCTATTTTTGATGCTGAAGAACACTCAGATTTTTCCTCCATGGCTTTCTGTCTGCTTCTGTCCTTTACATCCAAAACGGAATTTCAAACACCAAATAACACTGTTTAAATGAGCAGAATAGGAATTTTATTTTGTGATTCCGATTTCTATTTAAAAGGGCTCTTATCCTAGAAAACTGAAGTGTCCACTCAGGACTAATCCGTTTAATGTTGCGCAGTACTTTCCTACCACAGACTGCTTGCTTCAGGTCCGTCCACAATATTTCTGTTAGATTAAGGTCAGGACTTTCCAAAACATTAACTTCATTCTTCTTAAACATTCTTTGGTCGAACAATATGTGCATTGTGCAAGGTCATCGTCTTGGTGCATGACCCACATTTTCTTGAGATTCAGCTCCCATACACATGTCCTGAATTTTAGAATTTTTTTTCTGACCAAGATAACTGACAAACAAACATACAAACAAACAAATAAATAATAATAAAAATAAAATAATAATAATAGTAATAATAATAATAATAATAATAATAATAATAATAATAATAATAATAATAATAATAATAATCATCATCATCATCATCATCATAATAATAATAAGAATAAGAATAATGATGATAATAATTATCAGGATTTAGGTCTGAAATGAAGACATGCACTGATCAACCATAATATTGTGACCTCCTTGTTTCCACAGTCACTGTCCATTGTATCAGCTCTACTGACCATACAGGAGCACTTCTGTGGAGTTCTCTTACCTTCCTTTGACCCTGTTCTTTAATGGTCAGAACCTGTCGGACCACCACAGAGCAGGTACTATGTGGGTGGTGGGTCATTCTCAGCACTGCAGTGACACTGACATGGTGGTGGTGTGTTAGTGTGTGGTGTGCTGGTGCAAGTGGACTGGAAACAGCAATACACTCACTGTCACTGCTGGACTCAGAATAGTCCACTAACCAGAAATATCCAGCTGACAGCGTCCTGTGGGCAGCGTCCTGTGAGCACTGATGAAGGACTAGAGGACGACCAACACAAAGTGTGCAGAAACAGAGCTTCTGTCTCTGACTTTACATCTACAAGGTGGAGACACTCGGTTGGAGTGTCTGATAGAGTGGACAGTGTGTGGACACAGTGTTTAAACACTCCAGCAGCACTGCTGTGTCTGATCCACTCATACCAGCTCAAAACACACTAACACACCACCACGCCAGTGTGACTGCAGTGCTGAGAATGACCCACCACCCACATGATAGCTGCTCTGTGGTGGTCCTGTGGGGTCCTGACCGTTGAAGATCAGGGTGAAAGGAGGAGCATGAAGTCTGCAGAGAAACAGATGGAGTAGTTTCTGTTTTAAAAATCGGTTAAAACAGAGGAAAAAAATTGGTAATATTAGAAATTTCTCTAACTCTAAACCTAATAATTCGATTTTGATGCGGCTGAATCAACATGTCAGGGTCACTCCATCATGACGTGGACATTATAAGAGCTCTGAAGCGTTGATGTGAAGAGGAAATTGCAGGTGAACACATTTCTATTCAGATGATAAACTTATGTTTGTCAGATCATGATATACATTATTTAACATCTCTGCAGACATCATAAACTCAGATTAGACTCATGGGGATTAGATGGCATTCTTCAGCATGCGTGTTTAGATTCCCCCCAGAGTAAACAGAGCAGGAGAAATGAGGGTGAGATGAGCTTCTCCTGCACTTCTAAAGAAAATGAATGGAATTGACCTCATAAAACCTCTGGAATGCTCTCCGGTTTCTCATTAAGATGGAGTGGGTAAGTTATCAGTGCACTGAGACCGCAGAGCAGGCCTTTATGAGCCGATCCGTGTCAGCACGAGGGAAAGGTCTGTGTTAGCTGCTTACTTGGATGGTTGTTTATTAATTTCAGTTTTGGAAATGTATGGATTATGTATGTTGGGGCTGTTGAGTGCAATCAGTTCGCTTGTTTTTGCAATTAAAAATAGTGTGGTCTTGTACACTCTTTTAAATAAGAGTAGAAAACACCTTTATAGCTTTTAGGATATTGACACATTATTATTAAGAAAGCTTAATGCACAGATACGCTCTCATAAAAAATAAAAATCTAAATAAGCAGTGTAATGTTTAGGCACTGAAAGGCTGTTTTGTTTTTATTAATTCAAAAAAAAAAACAGACAGATCTTGATTTAAATGCTTCATCTTTGCTCATACAGTGTTCAAATTTCAAAATAAAAGTCTGGAAAAAGGAAATACTGATATATGCATAAATTACACAAAAATAAATAATAAGAAAAGAGATATAAGAATATAATATAAGAAGAAATGTTTTTTTTATTATTTATTTATTTATTTTTTGACCACTCAAGTATTATGAAGAACCTGGTCACTCTAATCATGACGAATAACTCATCAGAATTTGTGGATTTTTCAACAAAAAATATACAGGCACAAGGACATTTTTGAACATAATATGGTACTATTAATACAATTATTTCAAGTAACTTCATTTTACATCTCAAGTGAATCCATGTGTATCAGACATGGCTATATATACAATTCAAAAGTATGTCTACCAAAACGTCCCACAAAATTGGCCTAGGGTTCGAAAGGTTAATAAGCCCGAAATGTCTGTGGTCCAGTGGGTGAAGGTGGGTGGGGATTGATGCTTTTATGAGGGATGCAGAAAACAACCCACACCAATAAAAGTCTTTCTGACAAGGTCTTAAATCGACCCTGAATCATGTCACCCTTTTGAAACTGGGGCTCAAATTTCAACCTGAGGCGAATACAGTTCTATAATAATTATTCAAAACCAATCATTTATGAAGTCATTCAGTTTCTGAATTAGGACAGTATTTCTGCAATGACCTCAGGTTCAAGGGGATGCCATACAGATGCAATAGTTCACTAATGTTGTGTTCCTCTGTCTTACAATTTCAGAAATGTCTCATTAGTTCTACTGTCCAGAAACAATAATCAAACCTTTCTACCTGTTTTACCTTTTATTTCTCCAACAGAAATAATTTTGCGTTAACAAATCATATGAGTTTCTCTAGAATTTCCTGTCCTCTGTTTGGATCCTCAGGTTTATTATTCTCAACAAGAAGGTCAGACGCTCGTACTTAAAAGAAACGGAAATCTTTCATGTTAGAGGCAAAAGCAAAAAGTGTAGTATATCAGTACAACAGACAAGCAGGGTCAAAACCACAAAGCCCAGTAACAGCAGCATAGACAAGGCGCAAAGAGAGAAAACGATATACATGTGAAGGTCAGAACCAAAAAGAGTCAGGGAAAAACAGATCAAAACAGGAGTGGAAAAAAAAAAAAAAACAGCAGACAAGAGAAATGCTCGGTACAAAACACAGCGCAAATGATGACACTTTGCAGTAGAAAAATACAGTTAGAAGTTATAAAATACAAGTCCAAGAGTCCATGTCAAGTCTAAAGTATTAAGGTAGAGTTGGAGGAGCTGTCTTTTTTCTCCACTGGAATGTGGAGCACTGTTGTGAGAATATGCATAGGCTGTATTCTATTGGCAGTACTTCACTACAGGGGCTAGACAGGGTGCCACTACTGTATCTGAAGGGTTGTCCACAAACATTTGGACAGGTAAAGAGGTGGAAAAGAATTTCCTTTACTTTTATAAATGTTTTATAAGACACTAGCGTAAGGACATCGGCCGGCCCAAACAAATCCCTCGATCACTTTCTGGCAGGATAAACTCCCTCAGATTGGGAGGCTGTGTGAGGGCAGGTGATGTGAAAGGTCATGGAGGTTAAACAGTCATATGCACAACTAGGTCTCTACTGTGGAATGAGTGAGCTAATGCGAGAATGCGAATACCATCAGGACGAGTCAGACAGGACAGGGCAGCTCAATGCATGGGAGGGAAAAAAATGGGATTGGGAAGGTTTAAGCAAATGTTATGGAGGGTTTCCCAGTTTCAGACGTTTGGGAGTAACACCTAGTTCCCCTCGTTTCCCTTATCCACTTTGAGGAAACTGAGAATTCCTTGGGAAGGGAGAAAGAGGAATTGAACGAGACCCTGCCCGGGGGTAATAGGGAACCAGATCTATACTGGCTGGAAAGATGACCAATGAGAGAGCTTTCCTAAACTGACAAATGGCTGCGTTTACGATATCTTATGAGGTTTGATGAGGTTGATCCAGTGTCTTTAATTTGCTCCCATTCTTTTTCTCATTTCCATTCCTAGGATTTTGAGCTCCCTGTAGCCGAAGTCTATCACATACGGTGCTCCCAGTGCAGCCATGCTGTGCTGCTTTGCCGGATGTGGTGAGGAGTTGTGAGAAAAAGTGTCCCAAATCAACTAAATACAATCACTTTTTGCAACTTTCAAACAGTGTGCAAAGATAACGGCTCTCTTATAGTTTGCGAGTTAGTAGCGTTAACATTGTGACTTGCGACTCGAGTCACCAACTGGAGTGCCCATATCTGCTTTGCAGTGAGGCTGAGTAATAGTCTGAGACACAGGTGCAACATGTCACAACTCAGGTGAGCCTGAGTGTGAGAACTGTCCTTCATTGGTTGAGAAAAAGCATGTGGGAGGAGGCTGAAAATTCAGGTGCTGCTGGGAAATGGAGTTCCCAAGGCTTGCAGTGTCTGTGACTGACCCGGGTACTGTAACACCTTCATGATCCCTCTGTTTATATCTTTCCATATTGTTGCTAAACTACATGTCTGATTTATAAAAGAGAGTCCAAAGAGAGCTTGACTCTGGTTATTTGGGCTTCCAGTGAGGGAAGATGATTCACCAGCTTTTAAGGTGAATAAAATGGCCCAAACGAAGCAGTAATTCACAGTTAGTCATGTGATGATTTAAATATACATATTTCATATATGTTCTATATTTTTCTAGTATATTTCACATATTCCCATTCTGCAGATTAATTGCCTGACTCATGCCTTAATGTTCTGACATGGCCTGCAGATGACAAATGAACCTAGATTAGGTCAACAAGCCGTTGAACTGGTACATCATCCGCCGAGGAGAGCAGACCAGAGGATGATGAGCCCACGGACAACACAAACAAGGTGAAGCTACAAGATGATGTTTCTAGAAGAGTGGCCGATAAGTGTACGATGTTGTCTGGTGGTTTCGTTGGTTAATGATGAAATCATTACAAAGCCGAGCCTCACTTCCCTCGTAAAGCCAGGAACGCTTCACCAGTGGCACGTTTCTATGCGCTTGGTTTGGGGGAGTAGCAATAAAAGCCTCATTATTTCCAATTACGCCTCCCTGAACATCCATCATAAAGCCTCACTGTAAAGCAAGTGGAAAGGCCATTAAAGAGTGTCATTAAGGCAGTGAGTTTGGGGGAGAGGAGCTGGAGTGAGGGATTTGCAGGCAGAAGCCAGGAATGAGTGGATCGATGCTAAATTATCGATACAATATTGGCTTCATCAATCAGTAAGTTATTGATTTCCTTTTCAGAATCGGCATGTGATGCCCAGTTTTGATTTGTTTTTTTTTTAATTTAGCATGAATAAAAATTTGTTTTTCGTTGTTTAAACCAAATACAAAATACATGTTATAGTACACCTAGTATATTTATATATATATGTGTAGTGTGTGTGTGTGTGTGTGTGTGTGTGTGTGTGTGTTTTCACCCTTGCGATTGCAAAGCCAGTAATTCTAACAAACGTATTCATTATTTTTTACTAAACTATTATTACTTATTTTGTTATTGCAGGTGCTGTTAATGTGTAATAATATAATAATATGGTTATTCTAATGATAAAATGATAATTCTCCTTTCTATTTGCACAATAACAGATCATTGTTGGTGGAGAGTCTGATTCTGATGGAGAGTCTGGTTCTGCTGTAGAGTACGATACATGCAGGAGTGTCTGATTATCATGGAAAGTATGATTCTAGTGGAGGGCCTGATTCTGGTAAAGAGTCTGGTTCTGGTAAAAAGTGTGATACTGGTGGAGTGGTGTCTGATCTGGTGGAGAATCATATATTGCTACATAGTTTAATTCTAGTGGTACATCTGATACTGCTGAGAATCTAGTATTGCTGGAGAGTCTGATTATTGTGTAGAGTCTGATATTAGTAAAGAGTCTGATTCTGGTGGAGAGTGTGAAACTGACGGAGAGTCTGATACTAGTAAAGAGTCTGATACTGGTGGAGAGTCTGATACTAGTAAAGAGTCTGATACTGGTGGAGAGTCTGATACTGGTGGAGAGTCTGATACTGGTGGAGAGTCTGATACTAGTAAAGAGTCTGATACTAGTAAAGAGTCTTATACTAGTAAAGAGTCTGATTCTGGTGGAGAGTGTGAAACTGATGTAGAGTCTGGTACTAGTAAAGTGTTTGATTCTGGTGGAGAATCTGAAACTGATGGAGAGTCTGATACTAGTAAAGAGTCTGATACTGGTGGAGAGTCTGATACTGGTGGAGAGTCTGATACTGGTGGAGAGTCTGATACTGCCTAAGAGTCTTATACTAGTAAAGAGTATGTTTCTGGTGGAGAGTCTGATTCTGGAGAAGAGTCTGAAACTGCCGGAGAGTCTGATTCTGGTGGAGAGTCTGATTCTGGTGGAGAGTCTGATACTAGTAAAGAGTCTGATTCTGGTAGAGAATTTTATACTAGTAAGGATTGTGCAGTTGGAGAGTCTGAAACAGGTAAGGTATACTGGTGGTAAGTTTAGTTCTATGAAGAATCTCTTACTGGATGAGAGTCTAATACTGGTACAGAGAGTGTGATACTGGTGGAACGTCTACTCGTATAAAGATTGGTTTAATTGGAGAATCTGATGCAGGTGGAGAAGCTGACTCAAGGTCAAGGTCAAGGTCAAGGCTTTTTATTGTCATTACAACCGAGTACAGGTACACAGTGCAATGAAATTGCGTTCCTCCGGAACCAAGGTGCAACATGGAGCAGCAATACAATTGGACGACATAAAGTGCAAAACAGTACAATAAATACAATAAATACAGTGAACAAGAGACAGTTCAACAGACAGGACAGGACAGTACAATACCGATTGGTACAAAGAAGTGAGATGAATGGTGGGAATAAGGTGCAAGAGATATGTAACATACTGTACATCTAGATGTGCGTGATAACAGCAGTTACTGAGGTAGAAAGTGTAGTGTAGTTCCTGGTGCGCAGCAAATATTGCTGATAGGATGGGGATGATCCAGTCTCTATGTGCCGTGTGTGTGTGTGTGTGTGTGTGTGTGTGTGTATGTGTGTAGAGTGCTGGGTGGTTTTCAGTCCAGTGTTTTGTGTTGATGTGGTTTATGTGGTGTGAAGAATGGTGTGAGGTTCAGTTTCAGCTCTGTCTCAGTGAGTTGAGGAGTCTGACTGCCTGGTGAACAAAGCTATTGCAGAGTCTGGTGGTGGAGGCTCGGATGCTCCGGTATCGTCTGCCGGACGGCATCAGAGTGAAGAGACTGTGTGAGGGATGGGTTGGGTCATCCACAATGCTGGTGGCTTTGCGGAGGCAGCGAGAGGTGTAGGTGTCACTGATGGAGGGGAGAGGGACTCTGATGATCTTTTCTGCTGTCCTCACTATCCGCTGTAGGGTCTTGCGATCCGTGATGGTGCAGTTCCCAAACCAGACGGTAATGCAGGTGCTCAAGATGCTCTCTATCGTCCCTCTGTAGAACATGGTGAGGATGGGTGGTGGAAGGTGAGCTCTCTTCAGTCTCCGCAGAAAGTAGAGGCGCTGCTGGGCTTTCTTTGTTATGGCGCGGGTATTGAGGGACCAGGTGAGGTTCTCTGCTATGTGAACACCGAGGAACTTTGTGTTCCTCACAATCTCCACTGCAGAGCCGTTAATGTTCAGTGGTAGGTGATGATTTCCTGGTGCTCTTCTGAAGTCAACAACCATCTCTTTGGTTTTGTCAACGTTTAGGGATAGGTTGTTGTTTCTGCACCAGTCTGTTAGCCACTGCACCTCCTCTCTGTATGCTGACTCGTCGTTCTTGCTGATGAGGCCAACGACAGTTGTGTCATCAGCGAACTTGATGAAGTGATTTGAGCTGTGCTTTGCAGTACAGTCATGAGTCAGCAGAGTGAAGAGCAGTGGACTGAGCACACAGCCCTGGGGGGCACCAGTGCTCAGTATGGTGGTCCTGGAGGTGTTGTTACCAATCCTGACTGACTGAGGTCTCTCAGTCAAGAAATCCAGGACCCAATTGCAGAGGGAGGAGTTCAGGCCCAGCAAGCTCAGTTTCCCGATCAGGTGCTGAGGGATGATGGTGTTGAATGCTGAACTGAAGTCGATGAACAGCATTCGGACGTAGCAGTCTTTCTTGTCCAGGTGGGTGAGAGCCAGGTGGAGTGCAGTTGAGATGGCATCGTCTGTTGATCGATTTGGACGATACGCAAACTGCAGTGGGTCCAGTGAGGAGGGGAGCTGGTTCTTGATGTGCCTCATGACCAGCCTCTCGAAGCACTTCATGATGATGGGAGTAAGTGCAACGGGACGGTAGTCATTGAGGCAGGACACTTGAGACTTCTTTGGCACAGGAACGATGGTGGACGTCTTGAAGCACGTTGGCACAACAGCAGTGCTCAGAGAAATGTTGAAGATGTCCGTGAGAACATCTGCGAGCTGTTCAGCACATCCTCTGAGCACTCTGCCAGGTATGCTGTCTGGTCCAGGGGCTTTCCGTGGGTTGACTCTGAGTAGAGTTCTCCGCACGTCGGCTGAGGACAGGTGCAGTATCTGGTCATTTGGAGAAGGTGTGGTCTTCCTTGCTGCCGTGCAGTTCTGTGCTTCAAACCTTGCGTAGAACGTGTTCAGCGCGTCTGGGAGGGAGGCATCGCTACTACAAGCAGGAGAGGGGGCCTTGTAGTTGGTGATGGTCTGGATGCCCTGCCACATGCGCCGCGTGTCCGCAGTGTCCTTGAAGTGGTTGTGGATCCTCTCTGCGTAGGTGCGCTTTGCCTCTCTGATGCCCCGGGAGAGCTTGGCTCTGGCTGTTCTGAGGCCTGCCTTATCGCCTGACTTGAAGGCCTTGTCCCGGTTTCTCAGCAGCTCACGTACCTCTGCAGTCATCCACGGCTTCTGGTTGGGGCGTGTTGTGATGGTTTTGGAGACAGTAACATCATCAATGCACTTGCTGATGTAGCCAGTCACTGATTCTGTGTACTCCTCCAGGTTGATGGAGTCATCAGATGTAGCAGCTACTCTGAACACTCTGATGCATAGGCTGATTTGGTGGAGAATTGGTTGAACTATACAGAAAAGCATTAATGACCCAGACTGTACCTGACCATTAGACCAGTGCTGTTGACCAGTCAAGACTGGAGGAAGCTGAGACACACCATACAGGTCATGAATAACACACCATCAATGACATCACACCTTTTTTGTTGGTCTCTTTTTGAGGAGTGCTTCAATGTGCTGTTGTGTCTTAGTGCTGTGTGTTCTCTCTCTCTCTCTCTCTCTCTCTCTCTCTCTCTCTCTGTCTGTCTCTCTGTCTGTCTCTCTCTCTCATTCTCTCCTGCACCTGTACCTCTTTATTCTCATTGAACACACGTTCTATTAAAAACACAGAATATAGACATTTTCTTAGACATTTTCTGGTCATGACATGATTTAAAACAGGGCTGTATTCTCATAAAGTCAATCAGCTAATCAGTGTGTGTGTGTCCCCAACACCCCCCCCCCACACACACACACACACACACACACACACACACATACACACACACACACTGTTCCCTCCCAGCACCAACCCAATTATCTCCATCTGCTCTGACAGCTCACTCTTCCATCTCACCCCGAGAGCAGCACACAGTCACTTAGACCTGTCATCAAGACCACATTCAACAGGAGAGACAGAGAGAGAGAGAGACAGAGAGAGAGAGAGACAGAGAGAGAGAGAGATGGTGAGAGAGAGAGATTGTGAGAGAGATTGCACAAGTAACATTTCTGCTCTATGTTTATATTCTGCTATTTTTTAGAACATCACAATCAGTACACAACCTCAGTATTGGTCATATAGGGCTGAATGCAATCAAATCTCCTCAGAGAAATGTTTCCATAACGCAATAATCCAATGTCCCAATTAATAATGCAGTAGTTAAGGGTTATTGGGGCTTTATGAGGTGTTATAATGTTTTACTACACAATGCGTGGCTAGAATTTCTCAGGATTTTCTGAGTAACATTGTCAAAATGTGAGCTGACTGTCTTTGCTTCATGCTCCTCCTCCTCATCATCATCATCATCTTCATCATCACCATCCTTGTCATCACAATCATCTTCATCCACATCCTTATCCGCTTCATCATCCTTATGTTCACCACAATCACCAGCATCTTCATCATCATCACCACTGAATTATCCTCATCTTCATCCTGATACTTATCATCATTCATTATCATGAAATATCTAACTGAACATAAACCAAAACAAGAATATATGAGCTCCTGTAAACACGTGATGTCTTTATCATCTACATCCTTATCCTCATCATCCTTATCATCACCATCATTAATACTGTCCTGCTTGTCCTCATCATCATCATCATCATCATCATCATCATCATCATCATCTTCGTTCTTCTTCACCTTCATCTTCAATATCACCATCTTCATTCTTATCTTCATCATCCTCCATCATCCTTATTACCATCATTAATACTGTACTCCTCCTCCTCATTATCTTTGTTCGTCTTCACCTTCATCTTCAATATCACCGTCTTCATCCTTATCTTTATCATCCTTATCACCATCATCAGTATTATCCTCCTCATCCATCTCCTCCTCATCATGAATGATCCTCATCAATATCCTCCTGCTTTTCCTCCTCCTCCTCTTCCTCATCATCATCACCATCATCCACCCACTCCTCTTCCTCCTTCTCATCATCAATATTTTATTCATACTCCTCCATCTCATTATCTTCATCATATAATTATGATCCTCCTCATCCTGTTCCTTACAATCCTCCTTCAATACCTTCCATTTAAGTATTTCCAGTAATCTGACTGTCAATCTGCCAAACACAAACAACAACATCATATCCAGCAAGAAGGAAACTGATTGACTGGCAATTTGCTCATTGATTATCAACTGAACATACACAAACACATGTGACCTCCTGTATACACACCAGAACATCCCAGACATGCAGGACATCCATGTGAATATCAGACACAAATATTGGCCTGACCACATGACCTCTATGCTCACCATCATCGTTATTATAATAATCATCTCCACCATCATCCTCAGTGAGGAAGCCGCTCTGATGTCTGATGTATGCCTGCAGCTCTTCTGTTTCTCTGATTTATGCCGCTCTCTCTGCTCACACAAGCGTTTGTAAAATATTGATGGATGGAGCGCGGGCTTTCAGGTTCCTTCGCCCACAGACTCTTGAAAGAACAATGTGTTCCCTTTTTGTGGAGCAGCACGAAAAGCAGCTTTCTGGGAACATGCAGGGCTAGAGGGAGCGGGTGAGTCTTCAGGTGAACGTAGCATTAGTGTTGCTTTTCCTCGGCTTTCTCTGACTGTCTCCCAGCCTGCCGTTTGAAACAGCAGGCAGTGGGGTTCTGAAGGTTGCTCGATGTGTGCAGGGGTGTGTGGAAAGTGTGCCTGTGTTCTGCTCGGGTGCGTGGGAGAAAAACTGGAAAGTGAAGTTTGGATCAGTTTGCTCAGGTGCAATATTTAATCAGCAGATCTGATGCTCAGGTCTGATATGTCTGAGAGACTCGCTGTATTCAGGCGATTTGAACAAGGTGTGAAATTCCTACCTCACAGCAAACTCGACTAAAACTCAACCAAATAACCCTCTTTTATTCTCTTTTGTCTTATTTTCTTTGCTTTTCAACGAATTGCAGGTCAGTCCCCACCCATTGCCACTGAAGCCACCTTCAGCATCGCTCCCGTTGCCTCGCTGATGCTGTTCCTCCATCAGCACTGCTGAGAGAACAGGCCGCATTTTCCATCCTCCTGTGCCATCTACAGACAAAGGGAGGAACTGGCAACCCAATGGCAATCCTCCAGCTGAGAATGAGAATAAATACACACACACACACACACACATACACACACGCATGCATGCACACACGCACATACACACACTCTTGCACAAGGACATGTAGGTTTTGTTCAGGGGTGAGAGATATTAGAAATGGGGGAGGGCTCGACCCAGAAATGCTGGTTTCTCTGCAGAAGGAAAAAGAAGCCATTAGAAATCCTCGAACTGACCAACAGATTTTCTCTCTCTCTCTCTCTCTCTCTCTCTCTCTCTCTGGGTGGCATGGTGGCGCTGCAGGTAATGCGTGTGTGTGTGTGTGGTACCCTGTGATGGACTGGCGACTGTCCAGAGTGTATTCCTGTCTTGTGCTCAATGATTCCATGTGGGCTGTGGATCAACTGTGGCCCTATTCAGCAAGAAGTGGATAAGATAATGACTGACTGACTCTCTCGTTCTCTCTTTCTCTATGACTGGGGGTGCATGATTCCAGTCCTGGAGGACCGGTCTCCAGCAAAACTCGGTAGTTGCATTAATGAAATACAGCATGTATTTTATTTGTGGGATGTTTTTGTAGTTTGCCAAAAAAAAAGAAAAAGCATTTACAGGACACTATAATTTTCAGGGGATTCTAGGGTCCTGAGGTTTATTTTCATTTAAGCTGTAAAACTTAACAGAATTTAATATTAAATTCATAACAAATATTTAAATATTTGTATGAATTTGACCTTGTTTTGATAAAAAATTAACTTACATCTATAAGAACTAAATTTATCCTGTTTGACTGAAATCCTGTGGGAAATTGATCATGCAGAGTGTATTTGAGCTCATTTTGATGAGTTATTAATAATTAATAAATATAATTAGATGGATATTTATAATGACAAGTTCTTCAAAATACACGACAGTGATTCAAATCAAGTAACAACGCAACCTGAATATCATTTATTATTTTTGTTATTTATTTATGTATCAATATTATCCCTTCGCTAGACATTTAGTCCCTTGTTGCTTTCCTCTATAACTCAGTATCTGACATCATAAGACCCGCCCCCCCTGATCAGTCCGAGTCTGCATGCAGGTCATGTGGAAAGCTGGTGGAAGCTTTTATTACTCGCTGATAATTCATCGCTCAATAATTATATAGGCTAAGTCTTATTTTTTTAGCATATGTGTATCATGTCTTTAGATTACTCCAATCCTGAAATATGATGCTAAGAAAATGGCATGTCATCACATCTTGGGGGTTAACTAGAACACCACACAAGCTCTGAACCAATGATTGATTATTACAGACGGACAGCACACCATCTCTCAAAAGTGAAGCCACAGCAAGTCTAGCGCCCCTACTGGCTGGTTGCAGTATGACGTGTAACTCCACCCACTCCCATTTATTTCAAGAGCAAAACTGTCCATATTCAATCTCATATTGCTCCTCTATATTGTATTACTGTCCTTACTCTCTAAATCCAACAATTAGTTATTCTTGTGCTAATATTGGCATACATTTTGCCTCCAGAAATTATTCAGCTTTATTCATAAAAGGCCAGTTTGTTATACGAAGGCAGTGAATTGATTGATAGCCTGGCAACCAGGAACCGGGGTGATATGGTTTGAGAGGGCAGTTCCATGCTTTGCGGTCTATGGGTGGGATTAACTGAATGCCGCCACTTCTGGTCTCTGGACTCTGGTTGCAAATTGGACAATATGGTGGACAGGAATGGAACGACATCATCCATCTTTAACATAAATAAATTGGTCTGAACACGACACCTGTTATATGTCCATGAATTCCCATTAGTTCCCATATTAAATAGATATGATGCACGTCTGCAGTTCATTAGTTTACTATAAAGTAAAAGATTGGCCAAAGACTGTGGCAGACGCCTGTGCTGCCTTTGCAGGACATTCCCAATGAAAAGAATCACCCATTGAAGTTTCATTGGCTGATATCACATGATTACCATTATTATTCGGTGTAAATAAACAACTGTAATATAATTTCTGGGCTGCTCGTGTGATATGCATTACGCTCTCACGTTCATCAGCACGTTTTAAAACTCTCATTGAGGGATTAAAAAGAAAAGAAAAGAAAAAAAAAATCCAAAGCATCCCGAGGTCTCAAACTCGTCCTGATAACATTGCCTGTACTTGTCTGCACTGTGTTTATAACACAAAGCTACAAGATAAGACACAATATGTTAATGCACATTACCCGCCGTGTGGAGGTATACATTAATCATGAGACATGAAACAGCATATGCAAAGCCACGGTCACGCTGTGGCTACGGGTGGCTTCAAAAGATTCACAGGAAACGCCACAACAGATGAATGAGAATACCACAAGCAGATGACCACCATCTGGGAAAAAGTCTGACCACTCGGCACAAACCTGGGGCGCAGCCAACGAAATATGATAAACAAGCTGATTAAAGGAGCAGTGAAGTCCAGGATATCCTGCTAATGCAAGAAGTTTGCAAAGGAAAAAAACAACACAGGGAGAGACACACGGAGCGAGAGTGGCACAGTGTTGGAATGCTAACAATCTCAACGTTATTTTGAAGCAACATTAGTCTGTTTACTAATTGTGCCACGTGCCCATGCCAGGCGACTGGCACCAGCATGAAAACGGGTCATGCTCTACCTGTTCAAAAGGAAAAATGGGGGCTAGGTGGTACTTTTCCATCTGGCGAGTGGGCAAGTCATGAAAAAAGCCCCGTACACATGGCAGCCAGGGCATCCTGGGGCATGGCTGTGGAAGTGGAGGCGGCGTCCGCTGTCTTGGCAGCGACGTTACAGGAATGTAACGAGGCAGGTGGCATCAGGAAATGCACTGTAGGGCCAGACTTGTGTGTGTTCTGTACGGATGTAACCCAATATGAATACAGGATGACGAGGAAATCAGCCAGGGACAGATTAAGGGCGATTTCACACTTGAAATTCCAAACCATGATGTTTTTACTACATTGTTTACATCTGATCTAGTTAAATTAGTCTCATAATGGAGATATGAAAGACCTAAAGCTTAGCTGAAGCCCCTCCTAAATCCCAAATACTAACTTTATGAAACTGCTCCTCTCCCTCACCTCCTCATGATGAAGATTCGCACCCCACCACCCCCCCAGCTTCCATACTCTACCCTTACTTGGTAAGTGAGGGCCAGGCTTCAAGCATCATCAGCCGAAACCACCTAGAACTCTAGCCCATGTGTCTCAAGCTCCTCTACCTTACCTCCACCACTGTGAGGGTGGTCAGCACTTTGAAAAACTGCTTTTAACCTTTTGAACGTATTTCTAATCACACATGCCATAAATTGTTATATTCAGGAGATACTAGGCTACTCAAATTTGTCTTCATTTGACACGTAAAAATGAACGGAATAGATATTTGTATGAAACTGACAATGTTTTGATCAAAAATGTACTTGCAACTACATCATTGAAAACTGAAATCCATTCAGGAATTGATCCAGAGTGTTTTTGAGCTACAAATGCAAGAATTTAGATTATTTATAAGGATTTGTAATATTTGAAATGATCAGCATCATCCCCTCTCAGGACTTTTATTCTGAAGTTTGAACTAATAATAGAGCTAACAGCCTCTCCCTTTTTATTTTTCTCTATGATCCAAAATCTGTCTCAGGAACATCATCAGCGCCGCCCCTCTCACTGATCAGTCAGAGTCTGTATGCAGGTTGAGCATGTACACCTGGACAGAGCAGTAAACATGCACTCCATGGATAGGGTAAGTCCTGTTTATTATGGTATGTGCTCATCTTCACCCTTCTAGTGATGGGAGCATTGTATGTGATGAGAGTCATGGTGGGGTTGGATAATTGGCAGTATATATTGGAAGCTACCCTTCGTACGAGGCAGATGTTGACTTCATGTCAAGTTTAGGTCCACCTTAAAGGGTGATGCTCTATTCCACACCTACTGGTATTAGAATGAAGCCACTGCATCATTTAAGTTGGAGCATAAAATTACATGCTAAAGACTTATTGTAGAGGAACTGTAGAGGAACCTCTTAAAGTGCTTCAGTGAACCTTGAATAAATGGACAAGGGTTTCCTGAAGGCTCCTTGAAGCACCTTAAGAAGTTCCTTCCATCTGGTTTGAAGGCTGATCAAGAGACCAAAAACCAATTTATGGTTATTATCCATCTTTAGCAAAATAGTCAAGCAGACAACCAGTAGGTTAACCATGCTGATAGACCAGCTAGTCCAGTTGACCCTGTGCTGGTAAACTCAGCTGGTAAACCCACAACAAAAAGCCCTGGGATTTGTGCTCAAAGTTCAAATCTGAGACTTTAATTGAGAGAAATAATGAAGTGAGGACTCTTTCCTGCATTCAGATGGTCAAACAGCATGACCTGACAGCTTCCTCTTCCGGCTGGAAGCTGCCGTGTGTGTTCTGTGCTCTCCAAAACATTACTGTAGAGGAAAAACTGGCGAATGGAGGGCCATCTGCTGTGCCACTTGGCACCACTGTTCATGCCAGCGCCTTCTCAGGTGGGAACTGGAGTGGCTCCCTCAAGTGTGGTGTGAACATCACGCACGGCAGACAAATATCTACTTAATATTCACACTTTCCGCAGCACTCACATCTCCAGATGCACCAGTCTCCCCCCCCCCACCCCCTCTGCCGTCTCACACTCTTGTATCTGATGAAAGAGCTGTTGCTAATCTATCAAGAGAGCAGAGCATCAATTACAAATCAGTGGTCACTGAACTTTCCTGGAAGATCCATGTTTTTTCCTGTACAGCTGGAGGCAACCTCTTTGCATGGCCATCTATTAACTTCAGCCCAGCCTGGACGATTATGTTCAAGCAAGTCCTCGGTGGCTGTCCCTCTTACTGCTACTGTCATCAGAGGTTTGGGGACAATTCATTCATTAATAATTAAAGCAACAACAGAAATGTATTATAATGAGCTGTCTTGCAATTTGACGAAATAGGAACAGTTTCCTGATGAGTGGACCAATAGAAATGCTCCAAAATAACTTGGACAATTCCATTATTATGCTTTGATACAGCAAAACAGCCAGTTTTACCAGCTATTATTATTATGTGATCGTTTTCAAGACGTTCTCTTTGCCTGGATAAAATATTTATACAGCAGTGCTGCTGGAGTGTTTAAACACCTTGTCCACCCACTGTCCTCTCTATTAGACACTCCTAGAGAGTGTCTCCACCTTGTAGATGTAAAGTCAGAGCCAGAAGCTCATCTGTTTCTGCAGATTGTGTTGGTCGTCCTCTAGTCCTTCATCAGTGCTCACAGGACACTGTCAACTGGATGTTTCTGTTTGGTGGTCCATTCTTAGTCTGATCCATGCAAACCAGCGCATCACATACTATCACCACCACCATGTCCGTGTCACCGCAGGGCTGAGAATGACACACTACCCGCATAATAGCTGCTCTGTGGTGCTCTGAAAGGAGGAGAATAAAGTATCAGAGAAACAGATGAACTACAGTCTGTAATTAAAGAACTACAAAGTGCTCCTGTACAGTCAGAGGAGCTGACAGAATGGACTGTAAGTGTAGAAATTCAGGCAGCATTTTGTTTTCTGCTCAGTATTCTGTAGATGCTTCATTTCTCTTATTTAATTTAAGAACTGGTTACTCAAATTGCAAAAGTAGGTAAGGTGTCCCTCAACGTACAGTGGGCAGTGCATGTTAATCACTCCAGGAGAATTTACCGCAGCTTGGCGCTCCATGAATCCTGTTCAATGGACCGGCAGGACTGACGGACAGACTTAAAGAGGTGTTTTTGAGTGCTGCTCTGTTTTATCTTGGTTTAAGTGCAGCCAAGTGCAGCTCTTGTGTCCTTGGCTGAGGAATATAGCGCTGGTGACACGGTGGATGAGGCGGATACAGCGGCGGTCAGGGGAAAGTCATTTATTTCCCTTGACCCACTCGGTCAAGTGGATTGAAGCTGATCCTGCCTCCTCTCTCTCCCTCTTTCTCTCTCTCTCTCTCTCTCTCTCTCTCTCTCCAACCTTCCCTTTTTCTCCCCCTTCTCCTTTTTGCGGCACATACCCACGCCATTTCTGCAATTACTGCTCACAGCTGAGGGTGATGGAAGCCGTGATTTTGCTCTGAAACCGGACTCTAGACCTTTTTCCCTCATGTTGACACCATTAAGTCCTGGGTTTGAAGGTGTCAGCCTCTGCAGTAGCTTGTCCGCTAGCCGCCGAATTCACTTCTCATCAGCTCAGAGCCGCACTCAGCCGGCCCGCCTGTAACCCGGCACAGCTCTTAAGGTGCCCATGCCATTTCTTAAGGTGTCACAGGAGGAAATTGAGAGGTGTGTGGGTTTCTGTGCGTGTGGGTGGGTAGCTCTGGCCTTGGCGTGACCCAGCTCGCAGTTAATGGCCTCACTAGCCACAGGACTCCAGTACTCAGGTTCTGAGAGATGGACGTTATTAAAAGCCTATTTCATCTTAAAAAGCATCACTTGTCTCTCTGGCTTAGTCTCCTGGTTTCCAGTACACTAAAAATGTAAGATATGATTGACTGGCATTGACTGGCAGATTGATCAGACTGCCTGTTTTGAGCCATATTATATACAGTGGCAGACAAATATTTGGGCACCTCGATTAGGGGAGTATGAGGGCCATGATGTTTAGGATCATTATCTATTTGTAGAAGCCATCCTCATTTTATTAACTTCAGGTTTTACAGATGTTCCTGTTAACTCATTTCCTCTCCTGCTTCGAGGACATCAACCATTTTCATTTTCAGAGTGCTAGGAAGCTGCTTAGAAGAACCCATGGTCACTATTTTTAGGACTTGGTGTGCTTTGAAATTTGCATCACCCGTCCTTTCCTAACAATGAGTGTGAACAAGACATAACCCTAAGGTCTGAGACTTCAATCAAAGCTATTCTTTTGATCAAAATTGTACAAAACCAGCATAATACACTGGTATTGCTTACAATTGTATGTTTGGCCTTTAACGTTGTGCCTTTTGTAGATCATTTCATCTTCATCTTGCTATGTTGTGCATTTCTGCCTCCTCTATTTTCAGTTTGATGCTCTCTAGGTATTCAGTCCTTCTCTGGATGGACTTGGCCTTGTTTTCTTTCTTTTCTTTCAAACCTTTTAGGTCAGGTGTAACGATTTGAACAGTTAATAATTGTACGTGGGCCAGTTGCTTTATCCTATAAATATTCTCCCAGTTTTGACTTCACACTGGAGGATTGCAGGCTTCTCAGCACCTGGCACCTGGAACACACAGTCAGTGTGATTTCCCTCAACAGAGAAAGAAATCTTCCAGCACAAAGCTGGAAAACTCTGACACAGAAAGCCATCAAGCTGTGCAACGAATATCTGCTTCAGATGCCTGAAAGGAATATCTCACAAAAGGTGGAGCGTATGGAATTAGAATAAGCGTCAGAGTTGCACAAGAGGCTGTTTAACGGGGATTTAATCCCTCTTCCAGTCTCTGCCTGGAATGTTTAATCTCTTTATGGTTAAAGTTATCACATGATAACATAATCTGCACCAATGCAGTTCCAGGAGCACAAATGAAAGAAACCTCTGTGTTTCCATCGTCTGACTTCTTTCAAGTCTCTTTCAAGTAACCCGTCAGATTATTTGATTTGCTGCACATTGCGTCTTTTTTCTTGTTGCCTGCTTGATGCTCCTTCCTTTACACATTCAGACTTCCGATTGTGGAGTCCTAATGCAGGATCAACAACTGACATTTTGTCAAAGCTGTACTAATTTGCAGTGCATTACTTAAAAGAGCCGGATTAAAAGGGCCTGAAAGAAAGAGCTGTTGAGCACTTTTGCTAAGGATGAATCAAGTCAGTGACTCCAGTGACCTTGAGTCAGTTTCAGCAGAAGTCAGTGACATTCACAACATAATACCACTGTAAGCACACACTGAAGCACCATCACATTAATCAGCGTGGTTTTCAAATATCATTCTCACACTCTAAAAGTCAAGGTGCTTCAAATGGTCCTTTGTGCAGTGCCACAGAACGGTGGTTCTCAAACTGTGGTACATGCCCCACTGGTGGAACATGAAGAATCCCAGGGCTTGAAAGATTTGAAATCGTGCTCCTTACGTAAGCCCTACTTTACAACCCCGAGCAACTCCCCAGCATATGGTTACCAGGTAATTCACAGTACTTTTTGCATTAGGATGACAAAAATGAATGAAGGGGATGAATCCTACGGGGTGTAGTGATCCTACAGGGATACACTCCTGTTGTTTTCCTCTGTCTGCACTGACAAACAATAATCAGCCCTATAACACTAGCTTGCAGATAAAGAAAAGAGAAAGCTGGTGAAAAACCACAGGCAAGAGATGTAGATCGTGGGTCCTACAGCGTACTCCAAACCATCCACATTGAGCCATTGTGCAGCATAGCTTATGAACATGTGATGAAATTTCATAATTAATGAGCTCACCAGACAAAGCAAAATGGCACCTTGCATGTAGAAGGTGGTAGAAACTTCAGTCTCCTGCAGATGAAGTTACGCAAGGCTATAAATACCTGCCGGGTGTGCAACAGGGTTCATAGATTGAGAAGAGGTGGTTCGGCGCTGTCAAGGTCTCGTTCAAGGTGTGGAAAACGGGTTGCAAAGCAGATGTTAATGAAGATGTTATACGCTTGGCTACACCTGCAATCTGCATAGCCACCCATTTCCACGTATCAATAGAGAAATTCTCGACACTGTACCATCTCTTCCCACTATGAATCTGGCTGCACACCCTGCAGGTATTTATAACCCAATCATCCTTTCCTAAAGTTAGTACCACCTTAAACATCCTAGATGACAATTTATTTGTCCGATTAGCTTAAGAGTAAGAGTGGGTTAGCACCACTAACGCTGTGTCTGTTCTAAAGCTATATAGCCTGTTATACATACATGCAAATTGATCATTCATTTTAGAGATGCTCTGAAGTAAAATGACAAAATTCCTCTCCATGTCCTAATAGTCTTGGGGATGGAAAACCCTTTTCTTTTCATTTTCCCAACTTTTACTTGTTGGGGGGAAAAAAAAAATCACCAAAACTTGTAAAAAGGTGTTTTTTTGTGGAGTGTCATTTCCCACAACCAGAGCTGTATTTTGGAAGAGACATCAAATCCAGTCCGGATACAAACAGCAAGTAACGTAATGACACCGAGGAACGAGGGATGAATGAAAACATGGGTGGATGAATAAACATAGTTCTGGGGAAAAATCCACGCAGGAATAAAAGCGAAGGTCATTTGTATGAATGAGGCACAGGAGAGAGCAGGTCGGCCTGTCTGCCGTGGTAATGGTAGCTGAGCCGGTGTGAGACAGGATGAGCCCTTTCAATCTCGCCTCTAATAGAGAATGACTCCACTGAATTGCACCGAGCGGCAGCATCTGAAGGCAGCCACATTGCTATTCACTGAGCGTCACACGTCAGCTTTAACAAGTCCGGACCTACAGTGTGGTTAGATTGCCGACGTCCAGAGTGGACTCTCCTTCTTACATTTTCTTTCTCTTCTCCAGAGCCTGTATAAATGGCAGGGACAGCAGGCTTGCTTTGTGTTAAGAGCCTTGTTCTGTGTTAGACCATCTAAAAAAAAAAATGGAACATCTGAGAAAACCAATGCAAAATGTCCTTCATTAGAACGTAGCACAGTGGACGGCATGCATGAAACAGGCACTCTGAAAAACGTATGTTAAAAGACATGACAGTGTACGGGGAGCCTATCTGCAATATCAATATCAGACAGAAAACATCAGAGACAGCAATGAGTTTTTGGCCCAAATATGACCCACATCAGAGGCATAAGTACCAACAGCTATGTCTGTTATCTGGGTCGGGTTTTAAAGGGTTAAAAATAACACGGATACCAATGAATATAAGAGACATAATTGCCCAAAGATGCCCAGATTTGGCCCACATGTGTCCGTTATCTGTCAGGTGTTAAAGGATATACTGTTTATCACAATCTGTTTTATTTGTTTATCTGTTTTATATCTGAATACATGGACATGTTTTGTTTCCATTCTGTTTTCATACTGAATTGGTTGAACTTGAATTTACTTGCATTCGCAATTCGCAAGTGATGTAAACTGACGTGTCTCTGACAAAATCTACGTATATATATTGATTTTGTCAGGTTTTTAGAGCAGATTTAACTATAACTTCACTTCAGAATGATTTAAACATAGAGTTAGAGCCTGGATACGGTGCAGTCTTATTCCAAAATGGATCCAGTTCATTTTTTCCTTTACAATTCTACGCACAAAATGACGAGAGTGAGAAAAGTTCATTGGAATGTTTTGAAAATTTATTAAAAAGTAAAACTCAAAAAATATAACACACAACGGTTTTCACTGCCTTTTCTATTGAGCTCAGGTGCATCTTCAGATGCTTGATTGGACACCTGTGGTAAATTCAGTTGATTTGACATGATTTGGAAAGACACACCTGTATATATATGGTCCCACTGAAGACAACCAAACCAAACCATGAAGTGTAAGGAAATATCTGAGACAGGATTGTATTGAGACACAGATCTGGGGAAGAGTGCAGAAAACATTCTGCTGCATTGAAGATCCCAAATAACACAGTGTCCTCCATCGTCCATAGGTGGAGGAAGTTTGGAACCACCAGGACTCTTCATAGAGCTGGCCGTCCGGCCAAACTGATTGTGGTAGGAGGCCCTTAGTCAGGGAGGTGACCAAGAAACCAGTGGGGACTCTGACAGAGCTCCAGCATTGCTCTGATGAGAGAGGAGAACCTTTTCTGCAGCTCTCCACCAATCAGGCCTGTATGGTAGAGTGGTCAGACAGAAGACATTCCTCAGTGAAAGGCCAATGACAGCCCATCTGAAGTTTGCCAAAAGATTCCTAAAGAACTCTCAGACCATAAGAAACAAAAGGATTGAACACTTTGGACTGAATGCCAAGCTTCATGGAAACCAGACACTGCTTATCACCTAGTGAAGGCCATTCTTACAGTGAAGACTGGGACGAAGGTTTATCTTCCAACAGGACAATGAGCCTAAGTACAGCCAAGATAACAGAGAGTGGCTTCAGGAAACTCTGTAAATGTCTTTGAGTGGCCCAGCCAGAGCCCAGACTTGAACCTGACTGAACATCTCTGGAGATATCAGCAAAAGTTAGCAGCAGGTCTTCACGTCTGGCTTTGAATTTGTAATGTTAAGTTAAAATAAATAAATAAACAAATACATTTGACACCAAATTTGACCGAATGAGCATTTTAAGGACAATTTCTGATCTGTCGTCCTCAGTGGGAATGCGGTCAGATGATTTATTTGGAACAACTGGAGATGAACTGTTGTGGCTTTTGGGTGCAGAGGGGCTTTGTCTGGGAAATGGCAACATCATTTTAAATGCAGTTTGGTTATCGTTCATTAATTCTGCCTATATGGAGACCTTGGAGCAGTTTCTTTTGTCCTTAACACACATGCTTTACAGGGGTACCAGTGGCTAATAACGCAGACATTAGAAGGGATGAGTGGCAGTGAAAACACAACCTTCATTAAGTTTTATGAGAGCACTTCATATATTATGGCCTAAAAGGATAGAAAGCCATCTGGTTCTTGAAGGCCAGAGCATGTGGGACGGGCAAAATGGAAGGAGTAAATAGCTCATTCCAAAATGTGTTATCCCCCCCCTTTCTCCCTATTTACTTCGGATTTTTCACTTTCTTTGGTGCATTGTTTACTTATTTCCCAGGGACCGCCAACAAAGAAACGTTATTGGAAAAAGTTCTACAAAAGGGAGAATTTTATATCAAAACTCTCGCTGCCTGAGCTGCGAGTGCGTGGAAAGATAACATATTATATCTATTGGAATCAGAGTTGAATACAGAGAAGAACACATTTTCATAGCTGGACCTTTTCACCCATAATATAAAGCTCCAGCAGTGTTTGTACTCTAGACTTATTCACTTCCACCTACTGCTATATTAACTTGAGGACTGTGCAAGCAGTGTTAGTCTGCTTTCATATTTCATAGCATAGGAAGAATTGACATTTCCATGGTTATATCCCTCAACTGATCACAGCACAACGCAAACAGACATCAGTGGAGGACAGCTGTGTTTTAACTGGTTTAATATTGAGTAAAGAGACACTGGAAATCATTTGAAAGCATATTTAATGCATCTTAAAATATATATTGATAATATGTGTATACATCTCAGAGTTCTCAAGCTTGGAGAACCCCCAACTGTAATATGGTGACAAAAAAAAATCGGTTGTTGAAACACCCACCTTGTGCTTCCTCACTGGCCACTTTATTAGAAACACCCACCGTGTGCTTCATCACTGGCCACTTTATTAGAAACACCCACCTTGTGCTTCCACTCACTGGCCACTTTATTAGAAACACCGACCTTGTGCTTCCACTCACTGGCCACTTTATTAGGAACACCTACAGTACCTTATAATTCCACTATATGGGTGTATAGTTACAGACCGTAGCTCTGAGTTGTAGATCATTCTCAGCTGACGTGGTTGTGTGATTGGGGTTCTTATGAGTGTACTGCTGTCACACACACACTTGATTTTCTTCCATCTCTTGACTATCACCATCAGTGTCCAGGAAAAAGGACAGGTCAGCCCGGTGTTTTCAATCACATCTTCACGTTCACACAGTAAAAGAACGCTAACTGACTCCAGTGAAGGCGAGGGAGAATGATGGATCAATGGCGTGAGCTTGTGAAGCTGTAAGCCAGATGTTTGTCTCCTGTGAAGTACGAGTGATGTGTGAGGGAGCATTGGCTTCGAGCTTGAGTTCTGTGTTCCGTCCCAAAGCAGAGTGGCTGCAGTGAGAAGCTCCTGAATGAACCGCAGTTGAGTGTATATTTGGTATAACCTATGGGTCAGTGGACGCTGATCTGATCTACACAAGAGGCTGCTTTCATTTCCATCGATCTTCTGTACAGACGTTAAAGCTGAAGAGTGCAGCTCAAGTTTACCGACTCAACTCCTTAAGCCCTAAATTGTTTATTTACAACAATCCATTATTCCCAGTTTATCTCAACCAAGACATAAAAGTGTATACTCCACTAATTAGCAATGTGTCAACTGGAGACAATGAAAATGTCCATCCAGTCCATTATTGTTAAAGAAGCAGCTAGTTACGGAAAATGTGTTTCAAAGACCTGTCCCTGTCCCCTACCTTTCCTCTGAACACACTGTCAGTCCTGCTCATTTCAATGATAAATGACTGAAGCTGTTTACTTGCAATCAGTCCAGAAACAGCTGAAGCTCCAAATCAAATCGTTATGAATAAAATATTAAGCTTACGAAGTGACTGCTGAATTTTGGTCTAGTCTTGTAATCTTAGAGGTCAGTCCAATCAAGACCAGGACACTGTAATGGTCAATCAAATCTTGGACCATGACACAATGAATGACAGTCATGGCCAAGACCAGGACACTTTGAATCTGAATCAAATCTAAGACCAGGACACTTTGAATCTGAATCAAATCTAAGACCAGGACACAATGAATCTGTATCAAATCTAAGACCCGGTCACAATGAAACTGAATCAAATTTAAGACAAGGACACAATGAAACTGAATAAAATCTAAGACCAGGACACGTTGAAATTGAATCAATCTAGGAGCAAGACACAATGAATCACAGTCATGACCAAGATCAGGATCCATTGAATCTGAATTAAATCTAAGATCAGGACCCATTGAATCTGAATTAAATCTAAGACCAGGACACATTGAATCTGAATTAAATCTAAGACCAGGACACATTGAATCTGAATTAAATCTAAGATCAGGACACATTGAATCTGAATTAAATCTAAGACCAGGACCCATTGAATCTGAATTAAATCTAAGACCAGGACACAATGAATCTGAATTAAATCTAAGATCAGGACCCATTGAATCTGAATTAAATCTAAGACCAGGACACATTGAATCTGAATTAAATCTAAGACCAGGACACAATGAATCTGAATTAAATCTAAGACCAGGACACAATGAATCTGAATTAAATCTAAGACCAGGACACATTTAATCAATCATGACCAAGGTTTCATACCAGTGGAGTCAGAGTGAAAGGACTAGAAGGGAGTGATACTGATTCAATGGTTTAAAGCTTAATCTACAATATTGGTTGAGGACAGTTTGAATTTTGGCCAAACCCTCACTGGTGTAAGAGAGCAGGATAGTGAAGGGAGGAATCCTCTCTGGATTTAGCTCATAATTAGTCAAATGGGTCTGTTCTGATGAAGGATTCTGTTCTCTGGACCAGATGCACTGGGTTATGGTCTTGCTTCCACTGAATCCACTCTCGCCTGGCAGGTTGGACCTATTTATGTCTCTGAAGCCACAGTGGATTTAAAGCCATATGTTCATCAGTGTCAGAAGTTCAAGTTTGGAAATTAATTGTCTGTGTGTGTGTGTGTGTGTGTGTGTGTGTGTGTGTGTGTGTCACAGGGGATCACCTAATAATTGCATGATGTTAAAGGTTACTTTTGAATATTTATCCTTAACCCTTTCGGCCCTCAGTCCTCACTGTGAGAGCAGAATCACACCTTGTGTTCTCAGCTTTATAAGTCAAGAATTCCTTGACACACCAGCACAACACACATGTTTAGAAACCGCAGAACCTACTCTTTCTAACAGTGGTGATTATCTTGCGCTGCAGTGAAGCATCTGAGAGTAATTCATTGTGGAAAATCATACTTTTATAAAATGTATAACTGTTTTTAGAAGCTCATGTTATTAAAATCCAATATAATAAAGCAGTTTTTATTACCTGACATGTTGGTCAAGTTGGCCCTGAACAAATCATTTCAGGTTTCAGGCTTCAGTGACAAGCAGTTTTAAAGATTGGCATGGATCCAAGAGGCAAACTCATTAAAAAAATTGACCGCCTGAATTTTTTCATGCATTTTGTCACAGTAATGAGTTACATTATAGAATGTCATATATATATATATATATTTTTTTTATTCTCAATTTATAGACTCCAATCTCCAACTTTTTTGTTCAGAAAGCTATTTTTTGTTTCAGTTTCAAGTCTCCACATTCAAAAATAAGTAGAAAACAAAAATCGTTTGGCAATTTTTGATAACTTGGTCACTTTCATCAGGATATTAAACTTCTGATTCCGTGTACACATCAAGTAATTACATATTTAAGTAGCCAAAGGCCTTCCATAAAGATATCATCATATGCCATGTGACTATCTCATGTAATTACCGTGTTATTACAAAAAGAAGAGGCAATGACAAAACGCACAAAAACGCACAACTTGTGTAGCTAGGGCTCTAAGATTTAAACAGTGTTGCTTTTATAAGAAAGGGAAAGTAACTACAGCTATGTAGTGAGGATCTTCTTCTTCTTTTGGCTGCTCCCTTTAGGGGTCGCCACATCGGATCATCATATTTATGATCCGCATTATAATTTTGGCACAAGTTTTACGCCGGATGCCCTTCCTGACGCAACCCTCCCCATTTATCTTGGCCATCTTGTTTAACTCTTAGAACCACAAATCTGCACTTTGTGGGCAGTTACATGCTATTTTTCTAGGCTTTATATTTCAGAATCAGAGTCACCTACAGGCATGATTTTTACATATCATAACAATAAGCCTGCCAGGGTAAGTAATGATATAATAATATCATAATATCATTACTTACCCTGGCAGGGTTATCGTTGTGTGATGAATAATCAGTGAGTAAATCAGCTCAGAAAACAGTGGAAATGTACTTCTCTCCAACTGAATTAAATCCCAGTTTAAATGCCAAAGAGCTTCCAGTGCATGTTTACTGCTCTGGCCACGTGTACATGCTCAACCTGCAGACAGGCTCAGCAAGAGGGGGCGGGGCTAATGACAGTACTGATCCAGATAATGGTTTTACAAAGAAAAATGAGACTGGCGCAGTCGTTTGCACTGTTTTGCTCACACTGAGTTCAAATGTCAGAATAAAAGTCCTGAGGGACAATACTTATACATAGATAAATAACAAGAAATTGTCAAGTAGTTTTTAAGACATATTTAGCTTCAAATTATTGCATTTCAACTCAAAAACATCCACACAGGACAGCATTTTATGTAATATTTCAAAAGGTAAAAGCTCAATAAAATTGAAATAATTGAAAATTATACTAGTACAAAATTCACCATTCATCATTCTTTGAGGGATGTCATAGAAGAACCAAATCTGGCTCCATAAAGAACCTTTGGTTCCAGAAAGAACCATGACTAAACTGTCCATTTCTAAAGCAAATTTTATATTTAACTGTACCTGAGTAGAAACCCTTCCCCCACACCCCCCAAACACAATATCCAGAATTTTTAGTTTTCTCCAATCCGCTTGTCCTCACCCAGGGACGGGAAATCTCTGTAGCAGATACTGAGTTGGATGTTGTTTATTTACCAACAAATACCCACACTGAACCAGTGTTACTGGAATTTCAAATGATGCACAAACACACACTGTTTCTCTGTCCTGGTGTCCTGCTGGGCATCTTTTTTTTTTTCTGTCCTCATTTTTACTGAGTTTTCATTTCTTCAGTCTCTGTCTTTCAATTCCTGTGTTGAACCATTTTCACACTTGTCACTCTGCAAGGTTTTGAATCATCAAGCTCAGATTGGAAGCTTTATTTTATTTAGCGTTTCATGCCTGTTCCATCCTAGAAGAAGCAATGCCATGAACCCCGATCACGTACAACTCATTAGCTGTTTAGTGGTTTTCTCAATTCTGAATCGTTTTGTTTGTGGAATGTTTAAGATGATATAGTCATTGACAGATTGGTGAAAAAGTCAGGTTTTTATTCTTCTTCCATTTAAATCTCTTCCTAATGCAATAAATGATCATTTAAATCAACTGGATATCACACCTCCTCACATGGCTGAATAAATCTCACTAGTGTGGATTCCTACTCCACTACAGGCCTGCTCAACTACCATGTGCAACATAATACAGCTAAAAATGAATCATAACTGAAGAATAAACAAAACTTTATGGAGATTATAATAAAAACACAAATGACATGTCGAACCCAAGGCCATTTAGATCTCTTTTCCAATTTTGCAAGATTTTTTTATTCACAAAAATGTATAGGTGACAGTCACCCATGCCAGGCATTGTCATGGTCAAGAGATCCTAGGCTACACAAATTCATCTTCATTTGATTATTAACAGAATTTGAATACCCAGGTTTTTATTTATTTATTTATTTATTTATTGTTTATTATTTATTTCTTGGCTTTTAAGGACAAAATAACACTTTTATACTTCAAACATCCGGCTTGAAATCAATCAATCAAAGTGTTTTTGAGCTGAAAATCATTTTGAAGAGTTATTTTTAATGATTGTCAATGATATTTACAATAATAAATTCATCAAAATATTTGAAAGAAATAAAGTAAAATAAAATAAAAAAACAATCAGAATGTCCTTTATTATTTTTGTTATTTATGCAGGTATCAGATTATTCCTTCTCCTCTGGACTTTATTTCTGAAATTTGAACGCTGAGCAAAAAAAGAGAGCAAACAGCCCCTCCCTTCTCATTTTCCACTATAAGCCAATATCTGGGTCAGTGACGTCATCAGCCCAGACTGATATTACATGACTTTTGGTATGTCAGTATGTGAAATCACACATTATGTTGTTTTGTTTTTCCTCCAGCCATACTCATCAAAAGACAACACCATTTATCTGCATATGATTTATATTTTAATTTGATCTGGGATGCAAAGTTTTGCATATTACAAAAACAGCTTTCACAGCAAGTCAAATTTAAATCAAGTTACTATAAACAAATAAAAATCACATCTTCCCAGTGTTTTCAAGTCTAGTTTAGTCAAAACCTTTATAGCAAGACAGCAATAAATAAATAAATAAATAAATAAATAAATCCAATAAATCCAATAAAAAGTATTAGATCTACTTATCTACTAGAAGTTCTGTCAGCAAGAAGACAAACCTGGCGATACAGAAGCTCATATATCTGTCAGGAGCATTAACATACATGCTTCTAAACCATCTCTTGAAGACATCTGTCCCTGTCACTTCTTATTCCTGGAGCGTATGTGTTTATTTAGTTGAAAGAGACCCACCATCCCCACCCCACTTCACTACACACTTTATTCAGAAGTGTATGGATTCATTTGTGTGGGCCGGACACCGAGACCCTGCACAGTCCACTCAGGTCACGGGCTTCTGGCCCTCATGGTTATTTGCATAATGGAATTATGGGAGCTATGCTACGTCTTCAGTGGGCCATTAGGCAGGGCTTTGCTGGATTGTAATTAGTGGCTTCTGCCCTTAACCTTCATTAACATGCAAATGGAAGTCTTGCTCACCAAGAAATATAAGCTGCATTGAAGGAAAAAAGTGCAGGTGATTAACAGGAAGCCCTGCTTTAACTGTCTATTGTTCATTTGAAGCCACACTTGATTTTCAACACCTTGTTTCGGAAATCAATCCACAGAAAACTCAAGTAACAGTTACTGAGACGCCTTTGAAAACCGCGAGCTCGGTGAAACAAAGTGACACAGTGGGTTTACTTCATTCTACTGAGCAAATGAACTTTAATGAAACCCTGGACGAATATTTCGTGATGAAATGGCCAAAAAAAGCCACAGTCATACAAATGACAACTTCAGAATTGCTTTCTCATCTACTGTTGGGTTTAGGTTTATGGTTCAGGTTAGGGTTAGAGTAACATTTAGACTTATGATTAAAATTAGGGTTAGAGAAAGGGTTAGGTTTAAAGTTAAGGTTAGAGTTAGAATAAGGTTTAAGTATAATGATTAAGGTTAAAGTCAGATTTATGTTTTATGGTTAGAGTTAGAGTTAAAGTAAGATTTAAGTTTTATGGTTAAGGTTAGAATTAGAGTAAGATTTAAGTTTTATGGTTAAGGTTAGAATTAGAGTAAGATTTAAGTTTAATGGTTAAGGTTAGAATTAGAGTAAGATTTAAGTTTAATGGTTAAGGTTAGAATTAGAGTAAGATTTAAGTTTAATGGTTAAGGTTAGAGTTAGAATAAGGTTTAAGTTTAATGGTTGAGGTTAGAGTTAGAGTCGACTTATATGTAGTAAACATTGTACTATGTCGGAAACGCCGTTTTAGTGAAGCAAGTAGGATTTAATCTTGAGACCAGGTTTTGAAAAATGAAAAGCGAGAAGGTACCACTTACTTCAGCTGGAAACGTACTAAACAAAAGATGCCTCCACCCTCCGCTGTACCTCGTGTGTATACGGGCAGAGAGAGAAGGCCTGAACGCGTAGTTGATTGCTTTCCCCCTTTTTTTTTCCTGAAGGGTCTTTTACAAGTGTAATCAGTATAGTTCATTTTGTTGGTTAAACTGCCAACTACTTGATAACCATCATCTGTCTTCGATATTAAATAATGGTGTTTTAATGTCAGATTGGGAGCAGCTCTGACATTTAGTGGATCAGTAAAGATTCGCTTTTATTTGCGAGGCGTAATGTAAAAATCCACAGGCTGCAATCTTAAATGCACAGTGGAACACTGGCCTCTCAGAAAAGGGCCGGCGAGTGCAATATTCATCAAAAGATAACAACAGTGTGCAATTTACATTTTGATTAGCACTGAAGCGCTTTGCAGAGCACTCCGCAGGGGCCCCTCATCAGCAGGAGAAATAATGTTGTAATGTTGTGTGTACCTAAAAGCACTGACGGCTGCGTTTAAGACTGATCAATTGCAACACACTTCTGATCCATTACACAACCTTTATAAAATATCAGAACTCTGCTGGAAAATGCCAGGCGTCTCATACGTGAACATTGATTGCTCTTATTGCTTAGCCTACAATATGAAACGTAAAGATTTATAAATGCTTCATTTGTTCTACTTCTAGGGTTCATTGAACCCTCGGCTGAGGTATTTTTCCTTGTAATGAGTTTAATTAAATATTTGTTTGAAACGATATTCTAAACAGCAGTTGCTCACTGTTTTCCTGGCTTCATAACCCAGGATCAGAGTAACCTACAGACCGGATACACACATCATAGCAAAGTGGTGGAGCTTCCAGTGCATGTTTACTGCTCTGTCCACATGCACGTGCTCAGCCTGCATACAGATTCTGACTGATCAGCGAAAGGGGTGGGGCTGATGACGTCACTGAAGCAGATATTGGGTTATATGAGGGGAATGTGACAAATTGTGCAAATTTCAGAATAAAAGTCCCTGAGAAGGGATAAAACTGATCCATACATGCAAAAAGTATCAAGTATTATGAAGCTTATTGTTGTAAATACCTTGTCAATCTAATCATTACAAATAATTGTCTCAAATGATTGTATTTTCAGTGTTAGTCAGGCTGGTCATTGTAATAGAGCAGCCAAACCATCAAACTCAAATGAAAACATACAGAATGATGGTTGAGGACATAAGCAGCTTGAGCTTGAATGATCGTTTTGGTGTGGCCTCAGGTACCCAGTCCACCATTATGATCGCACACCGTGTGATGCCCCTGATTATGACTGAGAATGCATTCCTATGAAATTACAGTGGTTCTGAACTGCGGCTCCTACAGGTTGAAGGAAAGTCCATTAAAAGGTTCTCTGGGCTTCTCGGCGCCGTCACTCCAAATGACCACCTTCGTGGATGTTTACTTTTACGCAGACCACACATTCCACACAGACAGGTATTCAATCATGCCATCAAGCACACACTCACATGTAGACCCACACATGCATGCAAACAGAACACACACACACACACACACAGATTCTGAACTTTGTCCGCCCTCAAACTGCCCATCGCTATTTGCAATTCAGATCAGCTCATTTGAATTAAACGTTGCTCACCATGAATACAGTTGAACTTTCCAGACATGTCAGACAAGACCCTTACAGAATTACCCACGGACATGAGCGCATTAATCAAATGAGGAATTGGCCGTTCGACAGCCCGGTGAATTCATCCTTTAGTCGGGGTCACTGTGGATGGGGGGGTGAAGGCTATGGGTCACTTTCCTTTTGTTAACCCTGTCTAATTAAAGCCTAAACCCAGACCAGGATGACAGGGCTATTATGAAATTACTTTATTACAATGAGTCTTTCAAAAAAATAATTGATTTGCGGGCCTGCAAGGGCAGCAGCATGTTTTGTAGCAGATGGCAAAAAATCATTTGGGTTGGACACTCTCATGATTTAAAATAGGCGAGGTCAGGCCAGTGCTACTCACAATTTCATAATTCATAACTCTCAATTAGCCATGTTTTCCAGTCAGTGTGATTTTTGTTTACAGATGTGCCGAGTCGAGCGAGCTTACTTTAACAATGTGTGGCACGTCTCAGCTTTGTACAGTTCAGTAATGCTGCAGGTGAACGCTGCTTGAAAGCTTTAGCTTTGGGTTCTTGTCGATGAATGGAATCCAACCTCAGCTTGCCACGCTCAGGGTAGTGGTGATGCCCACTATACTATACCAGTCTTATGTTTCATTTGTGATGTTCTGTATATAACAGAATTAAATAGAATCAAATGGAGTATCATTTTGTACATTATTAAACGTTTGACTATTCATCTGGTCTACCATACATGTGGTCCAACATGTGGTCAAAGCTTTGCGTTGAGTTTGATGTTTCTATGGTGGAGATCTCCAGGCCCCAAATCATGACATTACCACCACCATGCTTCACGGTTGGTGTAAAGTTCTGGCCCATGATGACACATGAGGATTGTTTCAGACTTGTCATTCTCTTAGGCTGAACATGGTAGGACAGTTTGACTTGGCCATGTTGGCAGTTGTTTAAATATATTATTATTATTATTATTATTATTATTATTATTATTATTATTATTATTATTATTATTATTGTTATTATTACCCCTTACAGTGGTCTATATCCTATAACAACTGGTACTGAGTCCAGGCTGTTGCACTGTCAGTGTTTACAATCTGGTGCTGGTGATGAGGGAACTTTTATAGACCAAAATAAAGCGGAGAGGAAAACTGGGAGGACAAGCAGACAAGTGTGAAAAACCCACTGCATCATTCCTCAGGACTGACAGCTTGCTCGATAATTCATACAATTAGTTTCTCTCTTTAAGCAGCTCTCTTGTTTCAGTAACCCACTTTGACCTTAGAACCCCTCCCTGTCTTATTAGTCAGCCCACATTGATTTTGTGCAGAGTGTAATTAATGTGACGACATGAGCGGTTGATTTTGGACATCTGTATCTGTCAGGCATGCTGCTCACACTCCAGCCTGCCACACGCTCGCCACATATCTACTTTACCTATTCAGAGCACATCAGTGCCTTCCTCAAAATGCGCTCAGTGATAGAGAATTAATGGCAAGTTAACCTTCTCTGCAATGACAATGACGTCGGCCTACAGCTCTCTTCCGTTCTCGCTTCCCCGCCTGAGCTTGCTTTCTTCCTGTTCAAGCTCCACCAGCATACAGCGGTTGGAGACCACCCACCACCCACACCAAGTAAACAGCTTAAGAGGTTCCTTGCACATCCATCAGTCGTGAATAAAGGACAATACAATAATTCTATATACTGCTTACAATATTGTAGAATTCCAGGATTTGGTCATTTTGAATGGTCCTTATCCTTTCTTTATAGCATTGGACATATGTCTAAAAACTTCTCCAAACTCTCTGAACTTGGTTCAGCCCGGAGGGTGGGTTGGGATGTGGGGGTCCCCTGGGGTCATTGTCGTTCAACAAGGGGGTCGGTAGGGGGCCGTTTTCGTTTCATCAACCATTTCGTTTAATCTCAGGGTCCGTCAACCATCAGTTACGTTTTCATATTGTGGTCAGGATGTCATAAGATTGGGGCTATATCTATAATGCTACCGTTGGCACTGTCAAGCAAACCATGTATCTCCATTTTTGCCTTATTTAACGTTATGTGAATTCCTCATAATTCTGTGATCAAATGTCATGATGAATAAACCTAAAGAAATGCTCCTAAATGACTAAAAGCAGTACTGTTCCTGAGGGAGGAGGAAACAAAATGATCTAATGTGACATGGCATAGTCACAAATGCAATAGTCATATAAGAGTTACATGATCTGCCCTCTGATTGGCTGTCAGAATGGAGCAGGTGGGGCTGATTAGTGGTGGATCATAGCCTCAGGCATCTATTCCAAACTAAAACTGAAGCACATTTTCAGCCAGGGGTCACCAACCCTGCTCCTGGAGCTCGTGTGCAAAATCACTACTCAAAACGGTTCTGGAGGCAGCTCTATATCTCATGCAGAACAATAACCATTTAAAGTAACCAGTAGGCGGAGCTTATGAGACGTGTATCTGTATGTCTTGAACTGTCAAGATCTTCACAGTAGAGCATTCAAATGCAATACATGCACATATACAAATCTGAGGAGCAGATACACATTTCTAAAGCTCTGTGTACTGGCAATTTCTATTGGTTGTTCTCTGAACCGTTAGTGTTTGTTCTGCCTCAGAGGTAGAGCTGCCTCCAGAAAAGCTTTGAGTAGTGAACTCCTGAGTAGTGAACTCCTGGAGAGCTACCTTTCTGCAGACATTACATTTAACCCAAATCCATCCCACCTGGTCCAATGACTGGCTTCAGATGTTTGTGATTGGCTGAATGGGGTGTGTTGGATTTGGGTTGGGGTTGAATCCTGCAAGAAAGCGTTGGTGACCTCTGTCTAAGGCCCTGTTTGGAGTTCTCTGTGAAAGAGGTCTTTGACTGGTTTGAAGGAGTGGATCTAAAGGTTCTTTACCAATTTTAAGGTTCTCCACACACACACTTAAAAATGCTTCTTTAAGGGACCAAAGATATTTTTTTTCTTCTGTGGCTTTCTTTATTTTTCGGAATAAAGTGCAGTTTAAAAGGGGAGGCGGTAGAAAAGGCAGTCAATCGGGATAAAAATAAAAGTAAAAAGTAGCTCCTGTACAAAAGAACATTGTCTGAGCACCTGTCTGAACTGGGCTTACAAATCTCGTAAACAGTCTTTTCAGAAACCCTTTCTCTGAAAGCCTACAGTCGTGATCCAAATGAAAGCTTTCCACTTATGATTCTGAACTACTTTCTCAGACCCGGTATAAAAGGTGATGAACCAGAATCTAATAATGATGTAATCTGTTACCAAGAAATGCGAATGTTTTGAACAAAAAACATTAAGTTGGATCCACGCAATCATACAAGGGTCACATAATTTCCAGAAATTATTCTATTTTACTACCATGTATTAAGACGTTTTCCATTGAGCGGATGTTCCTTGGTGCTCTCTTTTTGCTTGTGTAAATGCTCTCAGGATTCTTTGCGTAAGCTACTGGAGAAGGTCATTCAATAGAAAGAGGATGGGAAGAAGCAATAATATGAACACCCATCAGAGCTGAGAGGCTGAGGATATTATTAGTGGCATTAGAAAGAAAAAAAAATGAAAAGGCCTGAATAGACAGGGAAGAAATAACTTCTTCCTCTCTTCTCTTTCAATACCCGATGTTTCATCACCCTTTATATTTACCCATATGTACAGAGTCATTACCGCTGTGAACAGAATCCAACTGTAATAAAGGCTGTAACACAAAGCAGCCCTCAAAATTAAGATACGGTGCACAGTGGGAGATTTCATACGACTGAATCTAAGATGAATTTTCAATGTTTGGGCCTTAAAGAGCCACTCAAGAGCTTTAAGCCTTCCAGAACCTTATATCCCATAGATGTAGACGGGTTACTGAAGTCAGATTTCATGTTAAAATCCCACCTGAAATGTTTGCTGACCTCAGTGTATATCACAATACCTACATTTAGAGTTATTAATATTCACCCTAATGAGAGACTGTAGCTCCTCCCCCTCAGTGTATATCACAGTACCTACATTTAGAGTTATTAATAATAAATTACTATTTAATGACTCAAGTTACAGATCTCAGTCAGTGATTGCTTTCTGTGTACTTTCTCAACACCAAGCCTTTGAAATCAATTCCCGCTTTATCCACTGCGCTTTAAAGGGTGAGGCAGCGAGGCTTCTAATTTATCGGATTGGTGGCCACCGTTTCAGCTGCAGTGACATCTTGTTGCTCCTACAGAAATGACATCACATGGCTAACTGGCTTACGTCTCGCTTGATTGATTAAGCGATGCAAATTGTCGTAAATATCCATGACCTGGGAATAAATGAGCTGCATTTAAGAAACAGTGGTAGTTAAACAATTAGCATTGCGGTCCCCTCGATGATGGAACTCCCATTCTCACTCATTAAGAAGCTGTGTCTTTTAGCAGTTTATCCCCGCTGTTTTATGAATTCTGAATTACACCTCATTAATGTGTCATTTACATAATTACCAGGAACGAGGACAGTGTGCACAGTAGGACAAGTCTCTGTTAGAGAAAGAGATAAATAAATAAAGGCAACCGGAGAGATGGTCCCGCGCCGCACGTGACGCGTGATTATTTACTGGCCAGTTCTGGCACCGAAACACTTGGGTCCCCCCCAGCATGACACTGCTAGAGCAGACAGACCCCTGAAGAACACACTTCTTCACGCCCCGTGAAAATCGACGTGATGAACATCGGAGAAAGACAGCTGCAGCTGGCTGATAGACCCTTAGCAAGCGTGGGGGGATTGTTTCATATCTGCAATTAATACACCTCCAATAAGGAGCTTCACGCTGCTTCTGGAACAAGAGCTCAGACACATTAGCAATTATCATTCAGTCCATCATCACAAAGCAGGTTCATCTGGTGATACTTTCTCTCCCAAAGATAAGATGATGTGCAAACTACTGGAGCAGACATACGAATGCGCTGGAAGTCAAAACCAGAAGCTGAGATGTTGGTTTTGGTTCTGTGAGACACACCAACAGATTTGTGATCAGACCACTATGGCCTTTTTTTTTCCACTGCAGGGCCAAATGGTTGCTAAGGTTGAGATGTACGCTGGTCACCATTGCTGAATCAGGACCAGAGGGTGTCTCGTGTCTCATTATAAAGCGACAGCTGCTGTCGGTGTCCAAACTCACATAAATAAGGCTTAACTCTTAAAACCTGAGATCTGCAAGTTGCAAGCAATTGCATGCTGTTTAATAGGCTTCATGTCTCAGGATCAGATTAATCTACAGATGTGATACATAATAAACTGCAAGACTTACTCTAAACTAAACATTATCAGGGAGCAACACAGATCAGGAAACAGCTAAAATGCACTCATTTCCATAGGAATTAGGAATTAAATCCCAGTTTAAAAGCCAAAGGAGCTTCCAGTGCATGTTTACTGTCCACATGTACGTACTCAACCAGCATACAGACTCTGACTGATCAGAGAGAGGGGGCGGGGCTGATGCTCAACCAGCATACAGACTCTGACTGATCAGAGAGAGGGGGCGGGGCTTATACTCAACCTGCATACAGACTCTGACTGATCAGAAAGAGGGGGCGGGGCTGATGCTCAACCTGCATACAGACTCTGGCTGATCAGAGAGAGGGGGCGGGGCTGATGCTCAACCTGCATACAGACTCTGACTGATCAGAGAGAGGGGGCGGGGCTGATGATCAACCTGCATACAGACTCTGACTGATCAGAGAGAGGGGGCGGGGCTGATGCTCAACCTGCATACAGACTCTGACTGATCAGTGAGGGAGCAGAGCAAATGATGTCAGTGACCCAATTACTGGGATATACAGGATTTTTTGTTTGTTTGTTTAAATTGCAGAAAAAAAATCCTGAGGAAGGATATTATTGAGACAACAAATGTAGATTAACCAAAACATGATCAAATTCATACAAATATTTACATTTTTCCATCTTAAATGAAGCAAAATTTGAGTAGCCAAGGATCTCACATTATTGGCCTAGAGTTCTAAAGGATAAACTTGCCAATTACTCCTGATACTTGAGTTGGATCAAAGTCAAATCACCCTCAGACTAGAAACAATCTGCTCTAGACTTCCTTGGTTGGTGGGGTGGTTAGCATGTTTGTCTCCCAGCATGGGGGTCTTGGGTTCAAGGCCTGTTCCAAAAACGTGGATCAGGTGAATAGTCTACTCTGTATTGCCCTGGTGTGTGTGAATGGATTGGTACACTCTCCTGGATGAACCCTAGTGACTGATGCAGTCCTCCAGATGGATGGAGAGTACGCTGTGTGCAATTGGCTACTGCTTCTCGCCGGTGTGTGTTGGTTGAGCGTGGTTGTGTAGAGTGCTGACTGTGAAGCATCCTTGGGTATCTAAAAAGGGTGCTATATATGTGTAACTAGCTAACGTCTTTTAAAGGGTCTTGGTGTGTGATTACTGGCTTCAGGTGTGAACACACTCTTTAGTCAGTCTATTTGAAACAAACCAGGCTCAGGCTTGTAAGGGTTCTGTGCTGAACTGTGTGAAAGCCTACTGAATGGTCCTCTCCATGCCTGGAACCATTCAGCCCTGCATTGGAAAAGAGGGCTAAGAGCATAGGTCAGCATCCCGATTGTCCTCCTCTTCCTCTGATATCCACCTCACTGCCGCCACTGCAGCACACCTCCTTCAGTGGTGGGGTTACTCACTGCTCTATATGCTCACACACTGCCAAGAGCTGATTACTGCTGTCCACACACCTTCAGCAATGGTTGTTTTTTTGCTTCTCCACGTTCTTCACTGCTCTCCACACCTACACTGGTTGGGTTTTTTCTCCTCCGTATTTCCCAGTGCAGTTCCACAACACGTCAATGGTCCACAACTGAACTTCCTCACTTTTCTACCCACCCCATTATCGGACGAGAGGTCTTGTTGCTTTGCTGTTCAGAAGTTGTTCTGTAAAGTTCAAAACGAACAAAGTGCCTTCACGGCTTTATATAGGTATATATGATTTGGTAGATCATATGTGAACATTGCTAATAGTGAAAGGTTGAACTCAGCCCATAATAAAGCATTATTTCACATTGGATTTTCCTGTTCCTTTTCCCACAGAGATAAAAATCTTAAATACATTTGAAAAATGCTTGGCCCCCTTTGATGCTTCTCAATTGCCAATTTCGGAGCATTATTCAGAATACCTTTAAACTGGAAAATCATCTCTGCGAACCATTACTATTGGGGGGGGGGGGGGGGGGAGTGGAATTAGGACAAGCGCTCCCCAAATCTGCTGCATATAAAATGTCTCTCACAATGTCTTTGGCCCAGCAAGGTACGGTGTAGGTTATTTGTAAGATAAATGGACCCACAGAAACAGATGACAGGTCTTTAGCTCAAGTATAGAATGCAATTAACTGGCAAATGAGGCCAGGCTAACCCAAATGACCAATGAGAATGGGCAATGCCTCCAGGGGAATGAGAATTCAACTCGTAACTAATCTGCAAACAGCTCAGTCAACTCCACTGAGCTGCGAAATGGCGTGTGACACTTTAACCAGCGCAGATTTGTGTATTCAAAATTATTTGACATAGTCTAAGAAATAAACTCCAGTCCAGTAAAGGCACTCGGTTCTTTTTGGCTGCAGTGACAGACAGGAGGCAGCAAGGCATCGCGCCAGTCTTAAAGGGTTGAACATTCTCTCACTATAAAATCACTCATTGCCAAAGACTGACACTGTGTGCTCATGCGCCTCCCTGCTTTCTGCTCGGAGAACATTTGGACTGTTTTCAGTTGCTCAGGACCCGACTTGTTTAGCAGCTGAGTCATTCTCGCTGTAATAGCCACCGGAGCTGTCCAAGGTCCTGCAATACTCCTGCGTTTGGAAGTGCTGAAATATCCAGACTCATTTTTGAAAGCATTTACGAACAGTTTCCAATTCTGCTAGTTGGACCATTTGTAGAAGTCAAGTGCTTTCCATAATTTAGATGCACCGACAGACACAACTTTCTTGGCTGATTTTGGATTGTTTTGTAACGTCCTGCATGACTGGCTGATTCCTTTGGCATCAAAACAAGGCACAATTCAAAAAAGCAAATCCAAACCCAAAAAGCAAAATCTATAACCAAGGAGTTACATTCTGGATTTGAGAGGCCTCTTATTGATATTAAGAGGATAAAAGCAGGCCTTTAAACAGAATAATCTTTGCATTTAATCATTTATTCGGTTCATAAATAAACCATTATTGTTTTCATTGCACTTTTTCTCAGCTAAGCGTCTCTCCGTCCCACTTTCAGTTGGAAACATTCCTCGCTTTTGACTTTTAGCCCTGTTTCGATGGATCGAGTCAATCACTGACATGTCTTGCAGGCATGTGACTTTGTTGGGACTGCCGCCATGACGCAATAACAGTGTGTCAATTTCACACTTTAACTTTAACTTCATAGAAGAGGAGAGATACACAGAAAAAAATAATTAATACAACCCATACAACTATCAACTTTCTATCATATTTATCATCAGATCCACTGCCAAACACAGATGTTTACAGATATAAATATGAAACCTTGAGCTCAGGTGATAATAAATATGATAAATATGATAAATAATTAATTACTATTTATTATCCTGCATTTCTCACTTGTTCTATGAAATTAAAGTGTGAAATGAGTGCATTGCAATTGTAATGTGAGGTTACTGACATAGCAGTCCTGACAAAACCACATGACTGCAAGACACGGATACTCGACATGCATGGTTTATCCCCAAGAGCCAATGACTGACTAGAGCTCAACCTCCCGTCAAAGCAGGACCAAGAGATGTGTAGCTGAGAAAAAGTGCTACGAAAGGCTTGTTACTTGGCTATGAATTCTGCTGTTTGGTTCTCATCACATTTGGCCCTATTTTGATGCCATTACGTTTGACAGATTCTGATCTGCTTTAAGAATTATAAATGACAACCTTCAGAACATTTCATCTCCAATGGCACACTTGTGGTCCCGTAATCCTCACGTGCACAAATCCGCGAGAACCGTGAAGAAGCACGGTGTCTCATTTGTCGTCCTGGAAATCTACAGGGTGTCCACTGTGTGTGGACGAGTGCTCTCTGTCTATAATATAATAATATGTAGAAATGTCTGCTCAATTGAAACCAGAACTTATAACATGAATTCACTATAAAAAGGGATAAAATACACATAGCAAATTTTACACCAAATATTAAATATTGAGGTAAAGATGCTTTAATTTTTGCTAAAAGAAAAAAAAAGGGAATGGAAAATATTAATGATGAGGTTCATGATATATTAGCAGTAATATTGTATTAAAATGAGATGTGATTCATTACAATATGTTTATATCAGATGCAGGATTATATGTTCATTGAATTTTATAAAGTGTTTGATACAGTGAGCCACAGATGCACATTATTATTTGGCCCTTTCTTTTTTGTAGATTTTTTTAAAGCTGTTAAATCTTTATTTAATTGTTGTTATATATGATTTTATACACATTTTTATACACAATTGTACACAGCATATGCCCCATTAAAGATGTTTTAGAGAGATTTGTCATTAATGTTCCTGTACTCTTTGTGGGTTAGGAAAGAAAAGGAGTATCTATCTGTTTTAATAGTTTTACTAAAATGCTTTGGCTTCTTTTCCACGTGTTAATTATTCTTCAATGGACAAATTCAATGTCTATTTTTTTTGTATAAAATATAATGGGTCTGGGTAAATATCATTTACATATAAGAAATGATGTTCTGAATAGTATCCAAAATTCTATGGCTTTTTCATGAGTAAAAAAAATGTATTTAACAGAAATAATTTACATACAATAACATATTTCATTGATTTACACTGATATTTAAACAAGAAAAGGCTTTTAAAATACAACAGATTTATGAACCCAGGGGGTAAAATGCACATTTCACAGATATAAAATATAACTTTAAAGTCTTTGTTTTTTTCTTTTATGTCTTAAAATCCAGAAAAAAAAATAAGATTAATGTTAAATCACCCTATAATGGCTTGCAACACCTCTTTCCATTGCAGAAGAACGTTAACAAAGGTTTCTAGTTAGTGGCTGGTTCTGCCCGTCTTTATATGGTGTTTCAGGTGTTAAACCTGATGTGAGGTATATTTGAGAGATGTTCCTTCATGACTTACTTTTGCATTGCATTGCAGTTTGTGAGCATGTTTACTCATCTTCACTCTCTGTAAAGAGCTTCCACACTCCAACGTCATGGTCACTCGAGCTAAACATCGTCAGATTCTGGTGAATGACCAATCAATCGGTGCATCTTCATACTTTGCCCATATAGTCATCTACAGTCTATGTAAGTTAAAGTCATTTGAGCACCATGGGAGGAACAGAATTCAGCTAATTTGTATCAAAAAACAATATTTTTTCACTTTATTCTTTTCATAATGTCAAAAAAATAATAAGAACAATAAAACGATTAGTGTACAACTGAACTCCCAGCAGAATCATATTTCCAGTTCTTCTCTACAGGGACTAGACTAGATCCTAAACTTTGTCTTTATTTGTGATGAACATACATGTAGATATTTATATGAACTTGACCATGTTTTGTTTACTTCACACACGAGTTATTTATTTATTTTTGACTGGAAGGACAGCAAGAAAAAAAACTTTATATCTTAAAATTCCTTAATGATGATATTGATTCAAAGATGGCTGACAGTAGTCCATATAATAAATGATTAATTATGTGTGTATCAGCATCATCCCATCTCAGGACTTTTATTCTCTGTGGGCAAAAAAAGAGCGCAAACAGCCCCTCTCTTCTCGTTTTCCTCTATAAGCCAAAATCTGGATCAGTGACACTGTAAGCCCCACCCCCTCTCACCGATGCTGCTATGGCATTTAAACTTGGTTTTATGATGCTTAGAAAATGGCATTAAACTGCTTGCAAATAGCAGATCTGCGTTCATTTGAAGGTGTGTCCACAAAACACTTGGACATAGAGAGCATCTACTGACTCACTGGAGACCTATTCACACTTCTTTCACACCTCCTTGTGTTGGCCTTTTTTAAAAATGTAAAAAAAACCGAAAGAATGGGTAGATGAGGCCAGAATCCAACCTCTGGAGATGACACATATTAGGCTTGTGTCAACAGTAAGCTGCCATCTCAGTACAAACCAATCTATCGTTCCTAATAATAGAATAAGCAGTCTGCAGCCCGGCAGTAATTTTTAGGTGTTAGACATAACAGATGGATGGTTTTCCGCGGAGAGAGGACCGAACGTGGACCGAACCCCCGACATACTGCAGTGTATTATCATATGCACATATTTGATTGACAAGAGACAATGAGGAAAGCCTGATAGTGAGAAATTGCTCCTGCCTACTTGCCCCATGGGCCAGCGAATCCAGAATGCATTGCCAGGAAGTGCTATCTTGGTTTCTAATGCATCTTTATTACTACTAATCCCGGCGCTCCCAAGCAAAGTGTAAACTTCATTTGTCTTTATCCAAATCATGTTGGAGGCAACTTTAAATGGAAAAATCCAGTGTTCGAGCGGGGATGCACTTAGCAGCAGGGCTGTTACATCAGCCAAGCTGGGAAGAAACTTGGCCGTGAGACAGCACGCCTCATCTAAGCATGAGCTCCTAAACACACAACAAAATAGCCCACCGAGACCGTGTATATTCTATAAACTTCCCTTCTGATTAGCCTGCTCCTATGTCCTCTACGTTTGAGGGAAAACAACAAGGCGAACTGACTCTTCCACCCTCCCGCTCGTCCCCTTTCTCTGGCGCTTGCTGTCTTTCTCGGAGAGGCTAAGGTTTCGCAGATTTATGGGCCAGCCTGATGCGTTGCTGGCAAGACGATTCTTCAGGGGTTTTCACATCCCCTCCATTTGTTTTTCACATTACTGATGTTTCACTTAATGTGCTCAGAGCATCCCCTCGAGAAGGCAAGGTAGGTCTGTTCTCAAGTTCAGGCTTCATTTACCTTCGCCCATCTCCTCCTGAGATAATGCCTGACGTGCGGGCTGCTCTCCTGAGGTGCTATTAATACACAGAGAAAAGTGGGAGGTGGACAAAAAAGCAAGACGAAAAGCAGGAAATGTCCACAACCAGCCGTGCTCTGGGAATTTTGCCTGTTTGTTTAGATGACAAATGAAAATAAGAGCAAGGCGCAGTGTTAAAGATATATATACGTACAGCCAGAATTTCCAAAAAGCCCCTGCGCTGGGTTGTTGGGCATGTGAGCTGCATCTGGAATTAACCAATTTTCATGTTTCTTCAACTAAATCTGCAAAACAAAACAGGACCAAACCGAGACCCAAACAAACCATTAAAATATATATCAGCATTTGTTGTCTTCAGGTAACTCCCACCTGCCAAAAGAATTTATTGTTGCACTTCTGAAATTCTATTTGTTTGTTTTAGGTTTACGTTTTATGGTTAAGTTTAGGTTTTATGGTTAAGTTTAGGTTTTATGGTTAAGGTTAGGGTTAAGTTTAGGTTTTATGGTTAAGTTTAGGTTTTATGGTTAAGGTTAGGATTAGATTTAGGTTTTATGGTTAAGTTTAGGTTTTATGGTTAAGGTTAGGATTAGATTTAGGTTTTATGGTTTTATGGTTTTAAGGTTAGGGTTAAGATTAGGTTTTATGGTTAAGTTTAGGTTTTATGGTTAAGGTTAGGGTTAAGATTAGGTTTTATGGTTAAGTTTAGGTTTTATGGTTAAGGTTAGGATTAGATTTAGGTTTTATGGTTAAGTTTAGGTTTTATGGTTAAGGTTAGGATTAGATTTAGGTTTTATGGTTAAGTTTAGGTTTTATGGTTAAGGTTAGGATTAGATTTAGGTTTTATGGTTAAGTTTAGGTTTTATGGTTAAGGTTAGGATTAGATTTAGGTTTTATGGTTAAGTTTAGGTTTTATGGTTAAGGTTAGGATTAGATTTAGGTTTTATGGTTTTATGGTTTTAAGGTTAGGGTTAAGATTAGGTGTTATGGTTAAGTTTAGGTTTTATGGTTAAGGTTAGGGTTAAGATTAGGTTTTATGGTTAAGTTTAGGTTTTATGGTTAAGGTTAGGATTAGATTTAGGTTTTATGGTTAAGTTTAGGTTTTATGGTTAAGGTTAGGATTAGATTTAGGTTTTATGGTTTTATGGTTTTAAGGTTAGGGTTAAGATTAGGTGTTATGGTTAAGGTTAGGGTTAAGATTAGGTTTTAGGGTTAAGGTTAGGGTTAAGATTAGGTGTTATGGTTAAGGTTAGGGTTAAGATTAGGTTTTAGGGTTAAGGTCTTTTATTTAAAAAGTAAAAGCGAGAGTTCTGTGTTTGTCCAGAAATGTCTGGTCAAATTTAACATGTCAAATCTGCATTCCTATGTGTTTAGTGAAGTTTGGACAGTTGGCCATGACTTGGACAGACATGTCCACATACAGCAGCGTAACCACAGAAACTCAGCTCACGCTTTCCTGGTTACCATAGGGACCAGTTCAGTAATCCACTGTTTAGCTTGTTTTTTATTAAGCTAAGACAGCAGTAATGGCATCATTATGTGGAAGGAATGAAAAGCTGCACAGGTTTCTGGAATGATTCTTCTAATGATTGAAATGCCTGAAACTGGCCGACTCTGGAAGGTCACCCCTAGGATTTTATATAATGGATAAAACCATAAAAGAATCTCTTAAGTTCTAGTTTTTGTCAAATATTTCTTTACATTTTTTAACTAATTCTATTCTCAGACCACACGTCAAACACTTTCCCAGTGACAGTCATTATTATTTGATGTTTTGCCATCTTATAGTGGTGGGCAATGCTCTGGTGCAAATTTGAGAAGATAGTAAAACCAGGTTCATCTTCATTTTCCAGGTTTCGTTTAGTGATGTGAAAATGAAGAATCTCCAAAAAATGTGCTCAGAGAATAATTACAGCATGCAGCAGTGGCCAAAAACCGTTGTCTCAACGTGAGGCAATTCAGCCAGGAAAAGCACAGAGATGTGAATCCAGATGGGACTAAATTTATTGAAGCGCCACTGAGTTCAGTGATTTTCTCAGAAGACAACAGAGAAAACACACAGTTGGCAAATCGTACAGGAGCAAAATCACAGAGGATGCCCTGTGAAGGACCCCAGGTCAACTTAATCCCGTCTGAACAAGCATGGATTAAACCTACATCATCGTTCCCTATTTGTCAAATAATGATCTGCTTGTTCAGTGACATTCCATGATGTTCCACAGACAGTTATTATTCAGAACATTCTGGATTATTAGAATTAGAATGTTGGTGTTTGCCTTAGAATGATAGGTCAGTATGCTCTGGCTTTTATTCAGACTGGACTCACGTGATGCTCGTTGTCATGGTAACGTGATACTTAAACAGGAAAAACATTGTGGATCGGTAACTTACAGTGTGCACATAACTGAGAACAGTCCAGCAACCAGCAATATCCAGCCAACGGTGTCCTGTGGTCAGCATCCTAACTTTACATCTACAAGATGAGCAGCTAGGCGGTGTCTAATAGAGTGGACAGTGAGTGGACACAGTGTTTAAAAACCCCAGCATCACTGCTGCGTCTGATCCATTCATCCCAGCGCAACACACACTAACAATACCACCATGTCAGTGTGACTGCAGTGCTGAGAATGACCCACCACCCACATATTAGCTGCTCTGTGGTGGTCCTGTGGGGTCCTGATCATTGAAGATCAGGGTGCAAGGAGGAGAATGAGGTCTGCAGAGAAACAGATGGACAACAGTCTGGAATTATAGAACTGCAAAGTGCTCATATATGGTCGGTGGAGATGAAAAATGGACTCCTAAGGGTGAAGCTTTAACTGGAATGGGTTGAGTTGGAGAAAATCTTGGAGAAACCAAAAACAGAATCCCTCAATTCTGAAAAGGTGATAACCAGAGGCCATATCTGTGTGATTTATGGCAAACCAACAATTACTCATTTCACCATTCCACCTCATCCTGCAGCCTGTCCATCAAATATGGATAAAAGATGAGCTTGATGAGTCTATACTGGGGCCATTATGGTGCAAATGGTATTTGCTCCAGCTAATGGGGCTTGGTTTTTTTCCCCCCATTAAAGCAGAGCTCCACCGAGTAAAATGGACAGCAATTAATTTAAGCTGACATATTTGTGCAAAGAGACAAATGGCAACTTGAGGGATCTCCTTGGAGGGAGGTGAAGTCCTTTGTGGATCCGGGTATAGCTTGGTTAGAAGGTAGGATATAACACCTTCCACACTAGCAGATTAATTCCACCCCCTACTGAATTCAAGCTTCAGCAATAAACAAACTCATTTGTCATAGTGGTGTAACTAATCGCGATAGCACGTCTGCAAAAGTCAGATGTTGATGCTGGCATTACAGCGAGGTTACATGCAGATCACCCATCACTATAAGCATATGCAAAAGAGCTCAGTGCTCATTAAAAGCCCTCCACCATGAGCACTGAATGACAAGCAAGACATTTCGCTTTTGATGAGGATTTATGACCTCCTGCCAACTCCACTAAAGTGCAGTTTTTGGAGCCAGATCTTCAGAGGCTTTCTTTTACTCAGCCTCCCCAAGCTCAGTAAGGGTCTTTTAATAAATTACACCACTGATCCCCCTCACCAGAGCTCCGTCGGCTGCTGAGATCTCTGGGTTAATCTCAGTGCTCAGATATAGCAGCTACATCGGGGCCAAAAGGGTGATAACCTTCTCTGGAGGAGTCCCAGTCCACATGCCTTACCAGATAGACATGCTACTCCTATCAGACTAAAACAAGGCTTTACATATCCAGTCTGCCACTGCTGCCACCTCCTGACACAAGAAGAAAAAATGAAGCCCTGCCTGAGGGATGTGGTCTAACATAACAATGCATTTACTACCATCAGTCCTGTGCACTTTGTCCATGTCTTTGTCAGCAGGAAATGGGTTTCAATGGAGCATTTTCTGGCTCTGTACCTATGCTGTCAGGCTACATCCATATGTTCTCAGGTTTGAAAGCACCTGCTTCTCAAGCAAATCGAGGGTGTTCATAGGGATTTAGATCCCCGGTTGGTGCAATAACATCATCTTTTCTAGGAACTCTTTACTCTAGATGTTGAAACATTGCTGTGAGAATAAGGTTGCAGCCACAGCTTTATGAACACCTCATTCCTGCACTCACTGTCCCGTTTTTCCTCTCCAATATTCAGGACTCCAAAGGACCATCACAGAGCATATACCACATAGGTATTACTGTGGTGGGTGGTGGGTCAATCTCAGCACTGTAGTGGCACTGACATGGTGATGGTGTGTTAGTGTGTGTTGCCCTGGTATGAGTGGATCAGACCCAGTAGTACTGCTGGAGTGTTTAAACCCCTGAGTGTCACTGCTGGACTGAGAACAATCCACCAGCCACAAATATCCAATCAACAGCATCCTGTGGGCAGTGTCCTGTGAGCACTGATGGAGGACTAGAGGATGACCAACACAAACTGTGCAGAAACAGACGAGCGTCTGTCTCTGACTTTACATCTACAAGGTGGAGACACTCGGTAGGAGTGTCTAATAGAGTGGACAGTGTGGACAGCATTGCACTTTTACCAGCACGATACATATCAGCACACCAACACCGATGTCCCACCTCCAGAATTAGACCTATTCTGTGGTTGACCATTATAGAACAGGGCAAAATGATGATAATGATTTATGCAGATAAACAGTCTGTAATTATAGAACTACAGCATGAAAAAATGGACAGTAATTGTAGAGACACAGAGGTGGTCATGTTTTGGATGATACATGTACATAAGTGATTGCAGTGTGAAAGGATAGGTTTACAGGGGAAAAGCTATTCAGTTGAAAGGAGGCTCTAGTACCCTGTTGGACCTCTAGCCTGGATCCAAGATGACATACAGTTGGATATTGAGGCATAAAGGTTCTTTATGGCATCCTGCCAAAGCTGGTGTCCCAACTGGTCCCATAAATGATAGATTGGTGATAAATTTGTTGGGACCAAGAAAGTGTTGCAATACGGCAGAGACATTCCTGGGAAAGCCTTGCTGTGTGAGGGAGCATTATCCTGCTGAAAAATGCCAGTCGGAAGCCCTGCCATGTGGACGCAGGATGCCTTGCCCATATTGCTGAACTGTCCCTCATATCATGAAGGTGGGTTTATTGCTAAAGACGATGCATTTACAAACATGCTACAGTATGTAGCAGCTCAGGGGACTTGTTCACGATCCAACTGCAAACAAAAGTGATTATGGCTTGGTCAGAACAGCCTAGATGGCGGGTAATTTGTCGAAATGTCCGATGATGCATGTCCTTTCAAGGTTTGTCAACTAGACAAAATGTCTTACAGTGCACCACAGAGGCATGTCAGCAATAGGTTCACTACCTAAATGTAGCCTCTTGGAGCCTGTTCATAGGGTAGTGGGGGAAGCACCTTTACAAGCTCTTGTGCCAATAATCAGTGAGTAATCAGACCACACCTGTCCTCATTTATCTACTGTCAGCTTCTGAAGTCAGCTTTACGCACCCCACCACATTTGTGACCTTTCCAAACCACGGATGAGGCTTTTGTCCTTGTTGGACGTGCTATGTTCTTCCTGATGGATCCTCAATATGCTCACTCAGTGCAATTTGGCCCAATAGTGTTACCTAAACGAAACCCATGCAGTGCAAGGGGTTAACAAACTAGTGCCCTGAATTTCTGTCTTTCCATGATTGTAGAGGATTGAGTTTACCTAAACTTAATTGCTTTCAAATCTGTGCCTGGAAGTAATAAAGTGTTAGTCTGAACTTGTGCTGAGCTAAATAATGCAGAGGTCTTTCCTCCTCATGTTGATGGGTTTTAGTGTGTAATCTTCTTAAGTTGTTGGTGATTGCACACTAACAAACCCCATAACTCTACAGAACCACAGCAGCTCTGGAAAAAAAAAAAAAAAAAATCAAATCCCAAGTCAGGAAAGTACCTTTTAATCTATGCCAATCCCTAATACATGAAACCGACTCAAATACCTTTCTAAGGACTTCTATTCTTTTTTTTTTTTTTCAAGGCTAAAAATAAGTACAACTCAAAAGCACTAAAATGAAATAGTCTCATATTTCACTGTGGTACCGACTGACTGTATTACCTTCTGCCTTTGAAAGCTACATGATTGAATTAAACCTCCTGAACAAACTCTGCACATTCTTAATTTGCACTTGGAATAAATTGGCTATCAGAGGGGAAGGCAATACTGCATGCTCTTTCCTCTATGGACAAGGTCAATTAGAGGAGGACATGGATTGGCAATCAAAACTGACACCAAAGATTGACTATGGTGATTACAGGCATGGAGATGGAAGTTTTAAAGGTTATTAATAATGATTTATGGAATTAATTAAAAGTAAGATAGGAGCCTGTGCCTCAGTTACATTAAATAACTTCAGGAAATAAATCTGTGGAGCCTGGTGGAAACTTCGATATTATTTTAAATGGTACAGTGAGCTGAAAGCAACACAGTGGTGGAGAAGGATCCGTAGTTAACCTGCAATTTGATGTGGCACATGAAAGATAATGGTGTTTCAATATGGTGTAATTGGGAAGATGCCTCTGGGGCCTGGTCTGGGATAATACATGGCTTTTAAAGGGCCTATATTGTGGTTTTCTTTTCTTTTATGTTAATTATAGTGCGTGCATTGTCACCCGGCCATACAGTTTATATATGGTTTATATATCGTAAATAAATAGTTTTTTGTAATTTGCGATGGGAGATGGACCATAATAACCGGTGGTTGAGAAACAGGAGGTTCAGCACTAAGGGACTCATTCACAACTGAGGAGGATGCCTCATAATCAGAGTCCTCCCCCACATTAAGTGTTTAAAGCTCACTTTCAATTCAGCACACAGAGCACCAGGCTTTATATGGTTGCTCCTCCCAGTGTCGTTTAGCGATGTCCTCGCGGGAACCGTATTTCCCCGCCCCCATGTTATGTGAAGTATCAGTAGCTCTTGCACTGCTGCAGATATGATGATGTTACATTTGAAGTCTTTTTTAGGTTGTTTATTTATTTGTTTGTTTGTTTGTTTGTTTGTTTGTTTGTTTTAAAAATTGGAATATCATACTGACATCAATTACATGAAAATGTGTTATGTATTTTTTTCTACCCCAGTAAGTTAGGAAACACAGTTAAACAGGAAGCAAATAAATTCTCATAATTTAATATATAAGTTATTAATTTAATAATACAAACTACATCAGACAGACATAAAAATGTCTAATATGTGCCCTTAAACACCAGTCCACTTTGCTAAGTTTACTGGTTATACCGGTCGCATGCCTGCTTGTTTAAACTCATTTAACCATTCATCGTTCAATTAGCAATACTACTACTGCTACTGGCAGCTCCATGTTAAGCTCCGTGTGCTAATGAAAACTCTGAGCACAAACACGGCTGCACCAATTAGACTGCAGTGATGCTCCAGCTTAGCTCTTGGAATAAGCCATTCCACCTTAAATGCTGCAGAGGTTACAGGAAACAGTATGTAAGTGTGGCACTAATTTAAGGTGGAATTTCAACTTTGTATTACAAGTGCATATTTGTAAAGTGATGATAAAATGGCTATAATAGAAATACGTCCAGATTCATGGGCTGATTTGTTTGCACAGTGAGCAGCATTTTTCTGGCAAACATTGTGATCTGACATGCCCTCTGAGTGGCTGCAGCTTGCAAATTCTATAACATTTTATCACAATTAAACCACATTAATGTACAATTCTATGTTTAATACAACATTTGTAAAGGCTTATTATGTTGCATGTCTTTAGTACATTTATGTTTAGATATTTAAAACCAGGATAATAACAATGTAATACAGTGGACAAAATGTGTTAAAATAAAATTATTAGTAAATAATTTAATAATAAATTAATAAATAAAAATGTATTGAATATATTTTATTCACATGGAAGTCAATGTTAGCACAAGTTACTATAGGTAAACTCACATTCACATTTGAAATCAGATCTTAAATAAAATCTCATTTATAGATAATGATTTAAATCAAGTAATCATATTCAGTCTGTAAAAAAGAAATTAGATTCAATATTTATTTGTTTATTTATTTACAAAATTTAGAAAATTCTAACAACCTCACAATAAGAAATTTATGACAGAGTAAGTAGATAAAAAAGACAAACAAACAAATATTTAGAAAATGAATTTCTCATTCTGCAGTGCTGTGTAAGACCATCAGTGTGAGAGTCTACTGTAACCCACATATCTGTGTATGCGGAGCAGAAGGCTAATTATACACCACTATCTCCGTCGTGGTTTCTGAGGCCCGCAGCTGAAGAGTAGCCACGGGGCACGCAGGGACTTTGTTCTTTTGTGTTGTGGATGGGCTCTGTGTTCTCATGCATGGCATATTACCCCACAGAGGGGCAGCAGAAACGGATCACTCACCTGCTCCTGCCCCGCAAACGTCTCAGCGAGCTCAGATCCGCTAATGATACATTTTGCCTCGGGCGAATCCGCAGCGAGGGCTGAAACAAACTGTGCGGCTCAGCAGCGAGGGACGGCCTCTCTGACCTCATCAAAGAATCCCTCCACATCCTGTCTGGCACTAAGGCCACATAATGCCTCCCTTCAATTTTGTGGGTCCGTCTCTAATGGGATTGGGGTTATATATTAAGCTCCTTGTGCCCAATCCTTTCCAAACTGGCCCTCTAGTCTTGATATAGTCCGGTGAGTGATTTGAATTTAGAAAGTGACAAATTCCTCTGGACTGTCAGCAGTTGTGCTACTTTGTTCGTGTCGGCTGAGCCCTCGGTAGGAAATGACAGAGAAGGTGACTTGTTTTTGGGATGTAGAGCAACATCTACACGACCTTACAGAAAAATAGAGGAGAATTTGGCCGCAGGACCTGCTTAGGTTGATGTAAAGGTAGCTTCGGGAGTTTCGTCCACCCTTTTGTACGGGTGGGACAATGTACACACTTCCTAGTTCGGTTCGATACCTATAGCTTTTGATAGACCGAGAATATAACCTACAAATACAACGTTAGTATTAAATATTATCATAAGACTGCAAAAGTATAATCTTTTGCAATAATGCACAGACTATGGTTGTTTGTGCTACAGAAGCTCTATGACCTTTAACTCCGCACCGCAGAGGTGGGGGTTTCGGGTCCATCAAGTCAAAATACACCCCATGATTTTTCGATTGCCTAAACAGCGAAGCTGCAGCGAGCTCCCCAGTCAGTTGGAACAAAATCACGGGGTGGATTTGGACTTGATGGACCTGAAACCCCCACCTCTGCCTTTTAGACTTCACTGCTGAATGTGGAGTAAATAACAACTGTTTTGACTATTAGAACCTGAGATCCGCACTTTGAGGGCAGTTACATACAGTTTTCCAGGTATTGTAACTCAATATTGGAGCAACCTACAGGCAGAATACACACGTCTTAACAAGGTGCAAGACTAACCAATTCAGGACCCTTATTAGTGAGAAACAGCTAGACTTCATTATGTTCCAGCTGAATTAAATCCCAGTTTAAATGCCAAAGGAGCTTCCAGTGAATGTTTACTGGTCTGTCCATGTGTACATACTCAAGCTGCATACAGACGCTGACTGATCAGCAGGAGGGGGTGGAGCTAATGATGTCACTGACCCAGATGTTTTGTTATAAATATAAATTAAAATGAAAAGGAAGGGGGTTCTTATTCTCTTTTTTGCTCCCAATGTGTTCGGATTTTAGAGTTAAAGTCCCAAGAAGGGATCATACTGATACTTACATATAATAATAATAATAATAATAATAATAATAATAATAATAATAATAATAATAATAATAATAATAATAATAATTTACAAATGTATTTTTGAGATATAAAGTACAAACTCTTATTCTGTCCATACAGTAGAACCCTAGTCCAAAAGTCTTTATTTTACCAAAAAAGAAACATACTGAATACCCTCTTTTTTTTAGATATTTAACAAAATACACAATTAGAATTTTTTTAATAGAGGAGACATAAATAGGCTTGGGACAGCAAAACATTTAAGAGTAATGAAATGTCTAAAACAGAAAGAAATATTCCTCCACATCCTGTCTGTTTCTAAGGCCATACAATGCCTCGCTTCAATTTTGTGGGTCCGTCTCTAATGGGATTGGGGTTATATATTAAGCTCCCCGTGGCCAATCCCTTCTGAACTGGCCCTCTAGTTTTGATATTGTCCGGTGAGTGATTTGAATTTAGAAAGAGACAAATTCCTCTGGACAGTCAGCAGCTGTGCTACTTTGTCCGTGTCCGTGTCGGCCAAGCCCTGGACAGAGAAGGTGACTTGTTTTGTAAATGTGGAGCAACATCTACACAACCTTCCTGAAAAAAAGAAATGGTTGGGGGAGAGAGGGTTGTCTCAGGATCTGCTTTTGTCTCAGTAGCAAAGGTTAACTCAAACAGAGCTATGAGTTTTGTCCAAAAAGGGCACGATTGATTGCAGGCCAGATACCATATTGTGTACATTCTCAGTGTGAACAAGGCTGATTGACAAACTGTAAGCCTTAAGCCAAAGAGTAAGTGACAGACAAATTCCCACTGGTCAGAAACTATAATTAAATTAGAGTGCTGCATGCTAACCTTTCATCAATGGCACAAAGGCACAATGGGTGCCCTTCCAGATGAGCTTTGAGATGGGGTTTCTTCTCACCTATTACTCAAAGCTCTCTTGGGATTTTTATTGATGCGAAAATGCTGGGTAATGTACGACACAAAAGAACATCTGAGTGTGATCTCCAACAAATACAGGTCAATGAGTTGTTTCTTTTCCTGTGAATAGCCTGGAAAAAGTCCTTTTGTGAATCAGAACCTAAAATGCTCCATGGTTACGAAGAGAAAAGTAATTATGTTCCTGAAATAACCCGTACAAGACAATATCTGGTGACCTCACTGAGGCATCCTCAGTTCAGGTGACCTTTCTTACATTGCTCTTCTTGTCTTTGTCTAAATATCTGCGTCAATCTTATTAAATACATCAGGAATTTCTGATCGATAAGGAAACTAATGTTCTACCAGGAGGCTCTAATGCTATACCTTCATAAACTACGTACATATAATACAAAAGGTTAGAGTAAAGGTTAGGTTTAGGTTTATGGTTAAGGTTAGGGTTAGAGTAAGGGTTAGGTTTAGGGTTTATGGTTAAGGTTAGGGTTAGAGTAAGGGTTAGGTTTAGGCTTATGGTTAAGGTTAGGGTTAGAGTAAGGGTTAGGTTTAGGCTTATGGTTAAGGTTAGGGTTAGAGTAAGGGTTAGGTTTAGGCTTATGGTTAAGGTTAGGGTTAGAGTAAGGGTTAGGTTTAGGTTTATGGTTAAGGTTAGGGTTAGAGTAAGGGTTAGGTTTAGGGTTTATGGTTAAGGTTAGGGTTAGAGTAAGGCTTAGGTTTAGGGTTTGTGGTTAAGGTTAGGGTTAGAGTAAGGGTTAGGTTTAGGTTTTATGGTTAAGAATAAGGGTATTTTGACTGTTTACATATATTTTTCTATATAAAACTATAATAACTATAATAACTGTTTACATATATTTTTTTATATGAATCAATAATATAGATCATTTATACAGTATAAACTATAAAATGTCATATGGATTATTAGAATATTTTTCATGCAGAGTTTGAAATTCAAATTGAAACATATCCCACGTACAGGTGTAAAAATAATGTAACATTTAAATATATTTGGAATGTTTTAACACTACATAAAACCACAATATACGTCTCCGTGTCCTTTATATCCTTCACATAACCTTCCGTGTGAATAAACTGGTACACGTTTTATTGGAAAACCAGTGCAATACTTGTAGGAAAAAAAAATGCAAAAAATGAACATTTGTTTTTCATCAAGATACCTCCACAACCCAGCACACCATCAATGCTTCTACCAGTATGGACTGACCCTGAGGTGTTTTTAATCAGTGCCTGACACACCGCTGGGCCATCTCTCAAAACTGAAGGTGATATGAGCAATTTTGGCAGGAAAAAAAAAAAAAAACAATATGTATTCATTCGAGATGTCACTAGAATAAATAAATAAATAAATAAATAAATAAATAAATAAATAAATAAATAAAGCAGGCTGCTGTGTAACTGTACCAATTACCTTAAAATATACATCCCCCGGCTCAATACATGTCAGGGGTAATTGATATTTCCTTCCACAGCTTCTGTTTTTCACAAAAAAAAAAAACCCTCTAAATACCCAAACAAGGTGGCTGCAAATGTCTAATGTTGTAGGGCAGCCTTGTCTGAAACAGAATGCTTTACTGTCATCTGTTTGTAGCTCAGCGCTGTTTGTCAAGCTTTTAATCTTGATCTACATGACATGTTTAGTGTCAAAGCTAATTATGAGAGTAATACATACCGGAATGAATAACTGGCATGGTCGGCGTGGAGTGATGTGGCTTATAACCATAGTGGACAGCTCTGAGAGTGTGGGAGGACACGATAGGGGGAAATTCTGCCTTCATTAATAGATGTAATTACCAGGTTTGCAGAATTACACTGCATTCACATGGAAATAAGTCAACATATATTTATATATTTATCATATTTATCATGCACTTTTCTCATATCAAGTTTATATTCCACCTTAAATGGTGTCACATTCTGGCCCCTGAAGCCTCTACATCATTTAAGGTGGAATGGAAGACGTCAATAAAATAAAAGCTGGAGGGTAACGTCATCTGTATCTGAGTTCAGCTGTATTGTTTACACTAAGAGGGATCAGCACACCAGGGCAAGTGTGAGTAACCAGTTGACCTGGTCTCTATGTTTTTTTGGGATGTGGGAAACCCATGCAGACGAGAACATGAACACCCATAGAAGAACCGAAGAACCCAAGAACCCAAATGTGACATGGATTTTAGATAGTACTCTGAACATGCTTTCACAGTACTTCCATATAGGGATGGACAATGTGGACATATTTTATCAAACGTTTTTCATTGTGATGCAAATTGATAACAAACGTTTGTGGAGTGTGGATATTGTTGATATCATGGATTTTGTCTGTGCTTAAAAATCACTGAACTGGACTTCCATTAGAGAGATTGTAAGTAGTGTTGTTTAATCATTTAATTCATTTTTTTAAAGTATAAATGCATGAGAGAGTATTTTAATGGCAGTGTTAAAGATCTGCTCCTATTTTTTTTTACTCACCATTTTTTGGAACGTGAGGAGAGATTGGAGGCTTCCCAAGATCTCAGACTGGGAGACGTACATGGTAACCACCATACTTTGGTATAGACACTTAAAAATTGGGGTTCTATTGGGGTTCTTTAAGGGTTCTTCAGTAAAGAAAATAGTTCTGTATAGAACCATAAACACTCAAAAAGCCCTTTTTAGGATCAAAGAGTTCATTGCATCTTGTATAGGTTCTCCAGATTGATGGTTTCTACTACTGTTACGATGTCAAACTTGTAATAATAAAAGAACCCTTGTTGGTGCCATATTGAACCCTTGTATATGAAGTTCTACATAGACCCTCTGCAGCGTATTCTCCATCAACCTTAAGAATCTCTTCACAAGCAAAGAACCCTTTATTCTTACATGATGTATGAGCACAGAAACAGAAGCATGTCGGCATATTTAGTAAATTCTTTTTATGGATGATACACATTTTATTCTAATTCACCGCATTTCCTTCGTCAAACTTGAAATCTGTTTTATGCCTCAATTCCACGATTCTGTCCATGTTTTCACCAAAATCATTTTAACTGACATACAATTTGAATGTCAAAATATCGAGTGACTCACAGGTTCAAAGCCCGGGTCATCCTGCTGGCCATCGGCAGCCAGAGCAAAATGCTCTCTCTGGGTGACACTTTCGTTTAACAGTGTTGGCTGCCCAGCAATTAAGCAAAATGGCAGCAGTTTGTAAAGAGGTGGTGGCTGACTTTACATATAATCCGAGGAGGGAGCGTCATATGTGTAAGGGGGAGTGTTTCGGACAGGGTTGGGTAATTGGCACTTCCAAATAGGGGGAGAAATTGGAATTGTATGGAAATAACCCAGCAGCATTATTAGAACACACTGTAACGTGATTCTGTGTTTGTATATTTTGAATATGGCACATGTGTGTCTTTCCCAATTCTAAAGCAAACTGGTTATGCTTTCTAAGATAGGATTTTTTCCCTTCTGCATTGTGACCATGGATGTTTCACAAGCAATTCTTCTGCAAAGGACAATTTTCCATAACTTGTTTCATAACCTGTCATGCTTGGTTAGGCCTGCCAGAGAGAAGTGGAGGCTTTTTAACACACTCCAGTGAGCTGCTAGCATGACTCGAGATTTTATGTGCTTTTGTCTGCTGCACAGATGCACACACACACACGCGCACACACACACACGCACACACACACACACACACGCACAGTTGTCCTCCATATCTATAATGTGTGGACATGCCTCTGGGAGAAGCAGTGGTGGCTGAAAAGCAAACTGAGCAGAGACAATTTGGGCAGCGAGAACGTCCATGAATTTTGAAGAAAGGGGGGGAAAAAAGAGTTGCATTTGTTCAACCTTTACGCTCCTGGTATTTTGAGATTGCCCTTTGTCGTCTTAGAGCTGCTCTGGTATTTAACTTCTGCTAATTCCTAATCTATTTTGAACCTTGAGAGAAATGGAGCGCAGCTTCCACGCCTTTGTGAAATGGGTACCCGCCGTTTTTTTTTCTGGACTGACACTCGCTAAAGGGCTAAGAAAACAAGGAGATTCTACAGCATCCCCACAGCCCAGCCCCATGCATATTTATGAGACCAAAAACACAGACTCTCCTAAATCTCATTGACTGAAGCAGTGGATAAGGACTGTGGGAATGAGGATATATATATATATATATATATATTGGATTTTTTCATCACTTTTAATTCCTTAATATTACTGATTGCATAAATAGATCTTTGTTATTACAGCTTTATTTAGCATTATTAAGCATATTTGGATTAAATTAAGAGGGCCACTTTATCAGAAATGACTTCAAGCTAGGTGTTTCTATTAAAGTGGCCAGTGAGGAAGCACAAGGTAGGTGTTTCTAATACACTGTTAGAAACTTACTCCAACAAAAGCCGAATAAACTGTTTTTAATGCCCTTGATTTTGGAATATAGTGTGAATCCACGGCCAAATGAAGCATAATCCTACAGATTACCACATGTTTGTTGGGGGAAGGATCAGGGACAGACCCATAAAACTCGATACCACCCTCACACGACAAATGATGACTATCAACTCTCCGCCCACAAAGATCATGCACTGTCCTCCTGCTCTGATGATGTGGATGGGCAGCTGGACAGGGCTATTGTGTTTTTTGATTCTCCTTTCAAGACAAGCCCTCCCCTGAGGCCATCTATCTTTTGAACTGCACTGGAGGATGGCATTTGATAACAGGCAGAGGGGCCGGGACCCTGGAGTATCAGAGGTACGACTGGGTGGGGGAGAAATGCGAGTGAGGAAGGACTGAGTTGAGTGTATCGCACTGATTGATCCAGCACTGCTGCTGTCGCCGACCACCAGGCTCAACATGCTGGTGTGTCTTTGCTGTTTAATAGTGCTGGGTGACTGATTCCATTTAGATAAGTCGTGGTGGGTCTGATAGCAGTTCAGGACCACTCTCTGTTTTCCTCATTTTTCCCCTCAACCGAGAAATCAAACAGACAAGAAACTGACTGTCAAATGGACAGGGCTTTTCCTCTGTCTCTGCTTTTGACCTGATGAGAAACAGATATACATTGATATTAGTCTTGTCCTCTTTTTAACCCCTTAAATGATGAGCATGTAACCTTTTTTAGTCCCACTACCATTGACGAAAAAAATTCTCATTTATAACAGAACCATATGTGACATAGATGACCGTCCTACTAAAGACATTTTTGACCATTTGTTATGACCTGCTCTGCAGTGCACTCTCACTACAGACCCACTTCCAAGCTTCCACTAGCCTAAAGCCCCAAATCAAAAGCCCCAAACTCATTCCAAAAGTATTGGATGGAGCACCATCAGGTGTGTACATAGACGTCATAGAGGCCCAAGGGGTTTCTTTTGCTCTCGTCCCCTTTCCCATCATGACTAAACCAGTGTTGATCCTGATTTTAGATGGGACTGTCATGCTCTCCATTAGCTTACCAGGTCTCTGTGGTTTGACAGTGGGTGAATGAGTAGATGAAGCAGATGAAGCAGTTCTGACATCTTCAGGTTCAGAGTAGCTCTTGTATGCCATGTTTAAGGGTTGTTCCATATGGGACGTAAGCACTGAAAGGTGTGATGTGTCCTGAAAAAACACCCGCAAAAAGTACCACACAAGTCGATAGTGTTTCTGTAATTGACACATTAGACCTCTCAGGGATGGTCACACAGCTCATTGATACTATTAGATTATTTTGTTCCCTCCACACTCAGGAATACTCCTGCCTTCGACTTTAAAAGAGAAATCTTAATGACTACCAGTTCAACTAAACTGGGACAGTTGTTCCCCACATGAATACATACTCCAGATCCATCTGTTGGGCTGTTGTGTGTTTGGGCTAAGGCATGGTTACACTACCTTAGTAGTGTACCCTGTAGTCCACTTTGCAGGCGGTAACATGCTTTTTTCTAGGGATCATATCTCAGGATGAGAATTGTAAGCATGTAATCCAGCTTCAAATACACCTAAAACTCAGTTTCCAACTGAATTAAATCCCAGTTTAAATGCCAAAGCAGCTCCCAGTGCATGTTTACTGCTCTGTCCATGTGTACATGCTCAACCCGCATACAGACTCTGACTGATCAGAGAGAGGGGAGGGGCCTGATGACATCACTAACCCAAATTAGGGGTTATAGAAGAAAATGAGAGGGGAGGGACTGTTTGCTCACACAATATTCAAATTTCAGAATAAAAGTCCTGAGAAGGGATAATACTGATACATGCATAAATAGCAATTACGATATTCAAGTTTTTTTTTCTAAACATTACAAATATTTACTCTGGATAATGAATTTCCAACAGAATTTCTGAGAAGTAAAGTGTTTGTAGTCCTTATTATTTGACAATTTAAATGAAAACAAATTTGAGAAGCCTAGGATCTCCCGAAAATAACAATATCTGGGATGTGTGACTGTGTCCAATAAATAGTTTTCTAATTTTTTGGCAAATAAAAGTACATCAAACTACATCAAAATTTGCCCAGAGTTCTAATGGTTAAAATAATTGTTAGTGTCATTATCTGGAGATCTCATCCAATCAGGACTCTCATCCAGTCATGGCATGTACAGAAGTTTAATACTAAGACAGTTTGTAGATCACTTTGCCTTCGCTGTGGGTGCTAAGGGTTGCCGAGGGTTGGAGCAGAACACAAGCTCTGTAATTAATGCACCACTTTGGTGAATTAAGAAGCAGTCAACATCAGTGTAGATATTCATCACGCTCGTTTTTTGGCCCAAATCTTTAACGAGGCTGGGTCTCTCAGGAGCAGCACTCGCATTCCTCCGTTGTTCAACAGATGGCATTCCAGCAGCACCCTGCACCCCCTGAGCTCCAGAGCTGCTCACCGAGATTCCCGCGAAGGTGCTGTGCTGTCGGCCCAAATTTAATACTCCAGAAAGCCTGATGCCTGGAGAGGAGACATGCTGCCTTTTGAAGTGCCAGGACCTTTCGGCGCCAGCTAATTAATTGTAACGAGCCTGGTGCGAGTGCGTCAGTGACAGCACTGGGTGAGAATGCTGCATTTTATACCCAGGATCCTCTGGTGCGGCTTTCACACCACTGAGCAGGAGTGCACGAATGGTGTGTCCAGAGACGAGATGCTGGCACTCACGTACATCCACATCTGCTCTGATTAATGGCTGCTGCGACCCCCTTGCTGTACATTTCATTAGCAGCTTTAAATGGGCAAAAAAACAACAAGGGGGGGGGGGGTTCAGTCCCACACAAAATGAGAGAAAGTGTCCAAGATAGGCAAGGTGATTACAAAGGACTGGACTGTCCCCAAAGATGAACTACTGTTATTTCACTGAAATACCAAACTTTAAAATGTTTTGTGCCTCTTTTCGGACTGCCATCATTGCATCATTGCTGGGCAGCCAACGTGCATGGAGGAAAGTGTCAGGTCCTCAGCTTTGATACAACAGCTAACAGACGCTTGTGTTGACCAGCATCATACTGGCTGGGACGTGGGGAGAGAGCACCATCTACTCCCCCAGAGAGAGCATGGCTTTCTCAGACTCCAGCTACTGATGGTAAGCAACATGACACCAGGATTCAAACTTGCAAGCCTTGGATCATAGTGATCATTAGACCACTGAGACACTCTGAGCCCCCCATGGCATCTTCATGCCATCTTCTGTTTTTCAGTTTTTATTTTTCTCTGCTCCATAGTCTGTGTAATAATAAGCTTCCATTCAAAGTCAAGAGCTTTTAGGACTGTAGTTCCCAGTTTGCAGATATATGTTTTTCATTGGAGTGATGAATTAAGACTTACGTTAGTGATTTCAGAAAACACAGAATGAATATTAAATAGAAGTTGGCCATTAAACATACACACATTTTTGCTCAACCCAGACACACAGGAATGAAGCTACTGCAATTCTATTACCTGAACCTTCACATCAACCTAACTTGGCTTACAGACAGATCACCGACGGGCCCTGACGAATAGCACAGTATAGCAAACTAGGTAGGATAGGTAGGTTTCATTTTGTTTACTGAAATGAGGTCAAAATTCAACACTGTCTAGGGTAGTTTTAAAAAAGCCCTGGAGACAGGAGGGTAACAGTGTTTACTGTCAGTAAAAATGCTACAAGCAGGTCATAGCACAATACTGTAAACAGTCAAAGCACAGAAACCACAGAAATTGTAGTAAGTATTGAACGTTTCACTGTAAAATAGAGCCACACTGTTGTTTTGTTACCTTCTGAGAATGCTCCTCAGTGCAGCAGCTAAGAATGACCTCAAGGGTTATTTGAAGTAAAGTAATACATTTAAAACAAAATGTTCTACAATATATAAAAGATCCTTTGACACACCAATATGGAAATGCTTTATGACACAGTCATGTGAAACATTGTTAATATTTAAACATTTAATCTTCATTTTTCTTCAAAGAAACTTTAAGACTGTCTGTAAAACAGCTGATGCTGAAACATTACCCAGAATTATTGCATTTTTAATAAGTGATGTTTATCACATCCATCTCTCAGAATCGTTCACATGAAGATCAAATGTTCATATGTTTCAAAAAGTCAAGGTGTATCACATGATTGTAGGCATTCAGATGGTTCTCCTAGTTGCCATATTTCTTTATAGAACCACAGTCTTCACTAAAGGTGACTAGGAAAACTATTTTGAAGAGCTACTTTTGCTTCCTTTCAGCACATCCCATATACAATTATGAACCCTGATCATCATTTATGATAAACAATGATCATCATAATGTTCCGCACCAAGTAAACCTTCTTCCTAGAACCATATGAATCAGCCAGCTGCCTCATTTTTTAACCACACACTTCAGACGATACTGTGAGTGATGAAAACAGACAAGGTGATTATGGAGAACGAACAGGACTGAGAATGTCAAATGGAGGAGAAAGAGAATAAGGTGCACTCGTCCATCTGCTGACTCTGAGATGCAAATATACACAGCCAGTCCCACTCATTAACATCTGCAGGGGTCAGTGAGACTTTGGTCCCAAACTGCAACGCATCTGTTCATATTCATTGCTGTTCTTCCATGCAAACATGTGGTGTAAGTGGGTCAATGGTCCAGTGTGTGATGTAAAGAGGGACTTTGTTTACCTCAGGCGTCTTACCACAGACCTAGCAGGTTTAAGAAGTAGGACAAGAAAAAGGTTGCTGGAAGAAAAAAGAAGGAAAACACCAGAAATGTGGTCAAATCTTGGTCTCAGAAATGGAGCAGCACCATTAAACAGCCATGAATATGCCATGAAACCATCATAAACTCGCCCTATCGTTGATATATGCTTAATATGGTTTATGCTCAAATAATTTACATTTTCATAAGGTTTTGCACACAACCTTTTGAGATTTGAGACACAATCAGTTGAAAGGCAGCTAAATTGATTTTTTTTTTTTGGTTGATTTTTTTTTTTTGGGGGGGGGGTAGAAACATATTGTTATACAATCATTAATATTTGTTTTATTGTGTGAAGAGAATAATATGTTTAGTATCACAATACCTACATTTACAGTTATTAATATTCACCCTAATGAGAGACTGTAGCTCCTCCTCCTCAGTGTATATCACAATACCTACATTTACAGTTATTAATATTCACCCTAATGAGAGACTGTAGCTCCGCCTCCTCAGTGTATATCACAATACCTACATTTAGAGTTATTAATATTCACCCTAATGAGAGACTGTAGCTCCTCCTCCTCAGTGTATATCACAATACCTACATTTAGAGTTATTAATATTCAACCCTAATGAGAGACTGTAGCTCCTCCTCCTCAGTGTATATCACAATACCTACATTTAGAGTTATTAATGTTCACCATAATGAGAGACTGTAGCTCCTCCTCCTCTGTGTATATCACAATTGTTATTAATATTCACCCTAAAGATGGGGGTATACACTAAGGCAATATAAATGCTTGTGGCACAAATGTCCTTATTCTTGTTGCCTGGGTCCACAGTATGTATTGAATTATAATAAGTGTGTCCGTGTATTTTGAGACCGATGCTCAGTCCTTCAGTTTGGCATGTCTACGCCTGAACAGTGGTGTTAAAAAGTGAGAGTTTGACATTTCCTAGTGTTTCCTCCCCCTCCACCCTACCAATGTCCCTCATTAGGGGGATCTGTGCTAAACTACAGCCTCCAGGATTTTATTCACTGTGGGGAGTTTCTGCCTAACCGTGAGTTATCCATCAAAATCACAGCCCATGCCTGTCAAAATCAGACACGGAACCTCTCTTGGCACTGAAGGCCTGCTGGAGATAAAAAAAAGAGACAGAAATTAAAGTTACAGAAGATTTCTGCAGTTATTCTTCACCACCGAGAGAATAAAAGCCACTCATTTATTACACAAGCCCTATTTCAGGGCCTGTTTCTCCATCCTCCCGTCCAATTCAGACCTGAAAAGCACCTCGATGGTCCAGACGTGTGATATTATTGTTCCTAATATGGTTCATAAGTAGTGTACATGCTGCGCTCAAACAGATTTTGGTGCATTTGTAGAAGAACATAGAGGTTAGAGAGTTGAATGAAAGCCTGCCAGCTCCAGCCCAACACCTCCACACTGACTTGCAGGTCAAAGTACACCAACACCACCATCTACAGGCCTCCCAGGGTCATTACAAGCTCTACAAGGCCCTGTTCAGAGTGTTCTTTACCAAGAGGGATTGTGGTTTGATCAGTGAGACGCAGAACACAAAAGCAGGAGAACCTGAAAAAATAAGAAAACAAACAGATACGCTTGAACAAAACACATCTAGTTTGTGAATGAACTGAGCAGAGAAGAGAAATGAGGAAGACGTTAGTCCAGAAAAGATTAATAAAGACAAACTGTGAAACTGTGATAAAGAGAGAGAGAGAGAGAGAGAGAGAGAGAGAGAGAGAGAGAGAGAGAGAGAAAGAAAGAAAGAAAGAAAGAAAGAAAGAAAATAAATATGAAAATATGAAAAATAAAAAGAGAAGGAATGGGTGAATAGAAAAAGAACCTTGGGTGAATAAGTGACTGGTATCAGTTTAATGAGTGACTGGTATCAGTTTGTAAATGAGTGACAGGTATCAGTTTGTGAATGAGTGACTGGTATCAGTTTGTGAATGAGTGACGGGTATCAGTTTGTGAATGAGTGACTGGTGTCAGTTTGTGAATGAATGACTGGTATCAGTTTGTGAACGAGTGACTGGTGTCAGTTTGTGAATGAGTGACTGGTGTCAGTTTGTAAATGAGTGACTGGTGTCAGTTCAGGTGGCTGTTCCCTGCGCTCAGGAACGAGGCTCAGCTCTGCGTTAATGCCAGTCACAGCAGACGCACCTGCAGATGATCGGAGATGGTTCTGGGAGACGCTCCTTCCAGAGGCAGGACAGGTAGAGGTAATTGATTAGCGACGGTGGCCCACGACCAATACAGATAATAATTAATCTCATTTCAGGAGGGAGGTTTATAATTAAACATGCACGTACTGCAATTAATTCTGCGGCCCCAGACTATACAGCATGCCCAGCGGTGGACCATCCATCAAACCAGTGCCATTCCAATTTGTGCCATCTTAATTTTAAAAAATGCAAATATTAGACGCAAGTTTGTTGAAACCTTTGTAAATGTCAGGAAAGCCATTACTCGCTGTTTGTTTTCTCCGCCTTGCCGCCATATTAGTGTTTGATAAAATGTGTGTGAGATTTGATTAAACACGGCTTTAATGGGAAGTGTCACAGCGTAATGAATTATCACACTCTAAGAGGGGGTTTTAGATCCTCCACACTCATTTATTTCAGTTTTTAATGAACCAGATGAGGTTTGTGTGATGCCTCATAATTGGAACCTGCTAAATGTCTTCAGACTTCACAAAGAGACGCATTAGCACACAACTTCCAAAACCTACAACACGTATCCATCATTCCTGCACGGAAACTCTGCCTCCACTTGTGGAACAGACTCAGACTGAGCCAGTGAGGAAGCACAAGGCAGGTGTTTCTAATAAAGTGGCCAGTGAGGAAGCACAAGGTGGGTGTTTCTAATAAAGTGGCCAGTGAGTGAAAGCACAAGGTGAGTGTTTCCAATAAAGTGGCCAGTGAGTGAAAGCACAAGGTGGGGGTTTCTAATAATGGGTGTTTCTAATAATGTGGCCAATGATGAAGCACAAGGCAGGTGTTTCTAATAAAGTGGCCAGTGAGTGGAGGCACAAGGTGGGGGTTTCTAATAATGGGTGTTTCTAATAATGTGGCCAATGATGAAGCACAAGGCAGGTGTTTCTAATAAAGTGGCCAGTGAGTGGAAGCACAAGGCATGTGTTTCTAATAAAGTGGCCAGTGAGGAAGCACAAGGTGGGTGTTTCTAATAAAGTGGCCAGTGAGGAAGCACTAGGTGGGTGTTTCTAGTAAATTGGCCAGTGAGTGGAAGAACCAGGTAGGTGTTTCTAATAATGTGGCCAATGAGGAAGCGCAAGGCAGGTGTTCCTAATAAAGTGGCCAGTGAGCGGAAGCACAAGTGGCCAGTATGACAGTTACAATACAAATCTTCATTTGTGTTCATCTGCAGATATGGAAAGGGAGGAAACCGGCACAGTAAACGCAGTGGCTTTAAATCAGAGCTTGAGGAAAAGTTATGATGTCATCTCGTGTCAAAATGTCCTGAGAGAAGCAGGTAAGGGTTGGCGGCTCCCTTTGAAGTGTCTAATCCAGTGGTCTTTATATCCACTCCAGTGTAAACTAGGCTCTATCCCGGTGAAGACTCTGCACTTCAATGCTGCCTCAGGCGTTTCTACACCACACCTCAGTGTCTCTGGTGACTGAGGCGAGATTTCAGGAGGGACATGAAAAATGAAACGTGTACAATGCTTACCTTCGCTCCCCCGGCGCTGAACTGCAGAGGGGAATTATTCTGTGATTTATGAATTATGTATTTAGGAGCGAGAAAATGCATCTCTTGGTCTGCCTCACTTGCATTCAAATTTGTCTGTGGTATGTGAGCATTAGGCTGTTCATTCAAAGCAGAAAGGTACGGCAGTGCAATGAATGCATTCCCGATAACACGGAGCGGGAAATAATGGAGAGAAATGTGCAATTTAATGATAAAATTAGCTGTAAGACAAAAAAAAAAAAGAAAAAAAAACCCTCAACAGCAATTTTCAAAAATGATTGGTTCACAGTTATTTTGTCATTATCTTTTGCTCTATGCCAAAGGTGGTGGTGGCACATTGGCATGACTGATATGTTTGAAGTCAAATTGTCTTGAAAGTGTATATTTTCAGCAGGTCAGTAAAGAAATGAAAGCGTCATTTGTGTGCGAACCTGAAGTTTCACGAGTTAAACCGATAAAATCTTAACTGAAGACAAATGAGCTCCACTGAACCAAATGGAACTGAAATGAACAGAAAACAGGGCTGAACTAATCTGAGCTTGGTTGACGGAGGTCCAGGGTGGGAAGGGGGTGCTCGTTTACACCGCTTAGAAGACCCCTCATTTAGGTTGTTCAAACGGGGACACTTCCTTGTCCTTATTTCATCTGATCGTTTAAAAAGGAGGGACATTTTGTTGTTTTCGTGCATTCAAAGGGAGGGATGATGGGAGGGTGGGTTGCTTGTTTCATCTGGTTCATGTTCTCGTTCTGTCCATTCACTCGTTTAAATGTGTGGTTGAAGAAACAAGACCCAGTAACCCCAGAGCCTAAGCCTAGTCCCACTAGTGGACTCAGCTGATCTTCAGCAGTTAAAGTGTAGGATAAAGTGCTGTGAGGAGCTTGCAGAAGGCCTGTGGCAAGGATGGCTTTCAGGGGTTAAACTGAACTAAAGCGAGTCAAACAGAATGAACGTTGAACGAAACACCACTGAACTGATCTGAAACGATCGGTTAAGAAACTGAACCAAATTTCATTATGAACTTCTGTGATTGCAGTTAAAGGACGGCTCCTGTCTCGCATCCGGCACGTCAGAGAAGTTCCAGACCTGCTCAGCAGACTTGTTAAACACTTCGCAGGAGTTCAGAAACAGTGGGTAATTCCCAATTTTTCAGCAGGGTGCTTCTTCCAAATCAAGAGGAGATGCATGATTAACTGTATAAAGTGGTATCTGAGCCTGGCGCTGTCACTGCTGCACCACTCAACGACTCAAAGTTGTTCACTCCGTTTTGTTTATATACTGACTTTTGTCAGCATGTACTCCATCTGTTTCTCTGCTTACACTGTTGTCCCCCTTTCACCCTGATCTTCAATGGTCAGGACCACCACAGAGCAGCTGTTATGTGGGTGGTGGGTCATTCTCAGCACTGCAGTGACCCTGAAACTGTGTTCGTTTGTTTGTGTGTATCGGTACGAGTGGATCAGACACAGCAGGGCTGTGTACTGTCCACTCTACTAGATACTTGTGCCTTGTTGCTTGGGTGGAGTGTTCCCAGAGGGGTTTAAACCCTCCTGTTCTGTGGAGGCCATGGCCATGCTCTCTTATCCCACCCCCTGTTGGCACAGGTGTCTGTTAGCCAGTGTACTGAAGCTGCTGACCTGCCACTTTCCACCAAGCCCATTGGCTGCCCAGCAATGATATAATGATGTAATGACCTCACATGTTGACACAAGTTTTCACCCTCCTAGTGTCGGACACATTGTATGTGATAGGGGAGGGTGTTAACTGGGCTGAGTAATCGGCACTGTAGATATTTCTGTCTCCGCACCAGGGACGCATTCATACATGTTGGCATTGTGATTCGCGGTCAGAAAACGGACTCTGGTGATACTCTTCAAATTTGTTTGTTGTGGATTTATGGTTTGGTCTGGTCAGACTTTTGGTACTAAATAAACCATGTAAATGAGTGGAGTTTTCAGGTCTGAAAGAACGATGAAGCTTTAATCCTCTCAAGGATTAGTCCTCTCCGAGACTCCTCATTTGTCAGGACTGCAGGTTTCAACTGGCAAGCTTTGAATCTCAATAAGCAGAAAGTACACTCCTTTGGGTACTTAATTAAATTTTCAATCTACAGGTTGAACTCACAGATCACAGCACGGTGAGGGAATTTCTCAGATTTAGGGTGGAGTTTTCGAGGGAAGAAAAATTGCCTGGCGAGACGAAGAAGATTTATATTTGGTTGTTTAATTATTTGACGATATTCAGCCCATTTTATTTTGAAAATGTCGTTTTTGGGAGAATTAGAATATTCACCCCATAAAACGTTTGAAAGAAACACTATTTATCTTTATTAACAGTTAAACTGGGTCACTTGCATGTACACATTCTGATAAAATTTGAATATTGTGGACAAAGTTCATAATTTCATACAAAAAAAATATATTAATTCCGTGTAAAGTGACATAATTCATGGGTTTTTTTTTTTACTGTTGATCAGGATGGCTCATGAAAATCCAGAATCAAACATTATTACAAAATTTATATTCAAAATTTATATTACAAATGAGTATCAGAATTAAAGCATAATCTTGAAAACCTTGAAATATTTCATATTAAATGTATATAAAATATAAGAAAAAGTTTAAATGTTTCACAGAAACCACATTTACAGTTTTGAAACATGTGAGATCTCATAGAAATACAAATGATGTGGATAATTCTATAGCTGGGGTGTCCATAGTTTCAAATCAAGTAAAATTTATTCAAATTAAAGTTTGTCACTGAGTTAAACATAAACATGTTCATAGACCAGCTTTGCTGCACACAGGGACGAACTAAGGAGCATTGAATCAAACTGGCAACCTTGCAGTTCCCCTGGTTCCCCAACCACCAGCACACAGCTGCCCCCAAAATAAACACATTTACTGGTAAATTACAGTATTTTTATTTAAAATACTAACATACTGACATAAATGATGTGTATAATGTGCATGTTTCAGAAAAATGTTGCCAGTCTGTAACTACATTTTACACTTAACTCAAAAACTGTGGAAAAGAATGACAGACCACTTCTTTATATTTATTTATTAATTATTATTTTTTCTTAATTGGTCTTAAAGACTGGTGGAGAGCATACCAAGACAATTATCTGTGATTGACAATCAAATCAATTTAAAACAAGCATTGTTTTGTTTTCATATAAATATTAACTGGATTTCTTTGCACTTTTACCCTCTAAACACTGCAATTTTCCCTCTAATAACTTTTGATATTTTAAACAGTTACCTTTTCTGCCAATAAATGCTCCAAACATTTTAGTTCATTAATTACGACTCGTTAAATTACAGAGAACACATTGTCATAAATCATGTTCTGATTCTAATTAGCAGGGATGTCGTTTAACCACGGCTTGGGTTTTTACTACTGACATGCTGAAATCTCATTGAAGCCATTGTCAGCAAATAAACTTTTGGACAGATGAATACGAAGACATGTTTTGGTGCAAACCAAAAACAGCATTTGAGCAGAAGAACCTCATATCAGCTGTGAAGCATGGTGGTGGGAGTGTGATGGTTTGGGGCTGCTTTGCTGCAGCAGGGCTTGGAGATCACTCCATCATAGAAACCACTGTGAGATCTTTATTGTATCAGAGGGGGCTTGAGGAGAACGTAAGCTCACCTGTACAAAGACTAAGGACAGGAGCGGGACAATGTTTCTTCCAGTTGAAGTCAGAGACTGATAGATGGTTATAGGAAGCATCAGTTAGGCTGTCTATTAGCTATTAGGGTAAAGGGTGTCCTAAAATTTCCCTCGCAAGAAAATTGCATTTCTATTAATAACATTTCTATATATTTTCTCTCAGAATGAAAATTAAATGTCCATATGTTTAAATAAGTGTTCTTGGGGTGTCCTAACATTTTCACACCCATAGTCTGTTAATGTGTAATTTACCTCTTAATGGTTAAATGCAGGTTTTCGTAGACGATATGTCACGGAATCACTTACATGATTGTACACAGTAGCTTAAATGAGGGTCTTCTTGTGCATGTAACCGAAAATGTCCCATTTCTGCTGAGCTGGGATGAAGGTGCTCGGGGGACTGTGGGAGCAGCAGTCGACATAAACAGATGAAAGAAAAGAAATATGTTGCTTTGGAACATTATTCAAACATCATGGAAATTGTTCATGATGCAAATAAACAAAAAGAATTAGAGTTTACGAACATTTTACAACAGTGGAGAGTTTCCGGTCCGATTTATCAAAACGTAATCTAAACGTAATGTGAACGTAATACTTTTCATGTACTGTAATGGAATAGATCGCGCCGTACGTTTAGGACAGTGTATTCAGTATTCAGGCAGCGCTACGTTCTCTAAGCATTTTCCCCCAACTCTGCTTTTTATGTTGTGTGTTTTTTATTCCTCATATGTTCAGTGCCTGAGGGAAAGCGCTTTGTATACACCCCTTTGGGCTTTATTGACTTTCTCTGCACGTTCTATTCTCCTAAAGTTTTGGTGGCTATTTCTATTCTATTGTCTGAACCGTACACAAACAAATCAGCAAGCAATGTGATTGAACTATGAGATGTACAGTTCTTGGAAATAATAAAAAAGAAAAAGAAAAAAAAAAAGAAAAAAAAAAACTTGAGCAAGACTGGAATCCTCTAGAGGGACGGAGGAGCGTTAGCTGTATGAAGCTGCTTATATCTAATAAATATGAAACCTCTTGTGAATCCTGAGTTGAGAACGTTTTCTGATCCTCCTAAAACCTAAAACACACTACATTCATTCACCATCCCCCATATGGTAGAGTACAGCAATATCTTTAGGAAGCAGCCTGTGGACTGTTCTGCTAGAAGGAACTTTACATTATACTGTACATTAACTCAAACCCAAACCCAATGAATTTTGTAGGCAGTTACAGAATTTTCTAGGCTTCATAACTCAGGATCAGTGTAACCTACAGACATGACATACATATAGTAACAAACTTCGAGACATACCCTGACCGTCTAACCAGGTGACTCATCATTGTGTGATTTTTATTAGCTTGGAAAACAGCAAAATATCACGTGTTTCCAATAGAATTAAATACCAGTGTAAATGCCAAAGCAGCTTCCAGTGCATGTTTACTGCTCTGTCCGCATGTGCATTCTCAATCTGCTCACAGACTCCAAATCAAATTTCAGAATAAATGTCATGAGAAAGGATAATAGTGATACATGCATAAATAACAAACTCAAAAATGTTTGCATTTTCAGCTCATAAACGCCTGAGATGATCCATTCCCAACTTCATTTCTGAGATTAAAGTGTTTTTTTAGTCCTTATGAGCAAAATTACCAAAAAAAGTACATTCAATTACAATGCAATTTAAATTCTATCATTTACATATCAAATGAAGACACGTTCAAGTAGAATCTCCTGAAAAGAACAATATTGTGCATCTGTGATTGTCTCTTTTCTAGCATCCTAACATTACCCGTATTTTCCGGACTATAAATCGCACCGGAATATAAGCCGCACCCGCAAAGTTAAAAAAAAAAAAAACCTGGAAAATAACATATATAAGAAGAAAAAACTGCACCTCATTATAAGCCGCATGATTTAAAGTGTGTGAAAAAAGTAGCGGCTTATAGTCCGGAAAATACGGCATATATAATTATACAGTTATTACAAAAAGACAATGAGGCACAGACTATTAGAGGTATCCTCTCATCCTATTTTATATCGTTATATATTAATCAGAGAAATGCTAATAATATCAATGGAAGGAAAAAAAAAGTTGAGAGTAAACATGCAAACATCTGAACCTCTAAAAAACCATCACCACCACCTTCAGCTTATTAATCACTAATCAAGGTCTCACATTGACACCCTAATGCACACCTTCAGGCTCCACGAGCTAATAAGAGCAGCGGTGCAACAATTTTCTCTTTAACCAAGCTGTGCAAAGAAGAGCAAAGAGAAGAAAATGGACTGTTTTTGTCATCATCCATCATAGTTTATTTCCAGCGGCTAGGAGCATTTCAACCTAGTGCTAACACCTGGCATGCCTGGCAGGGTTAGGAGCGGCACTGAGAATCGCACTTCACACAGGCACAGTGGCAGACACACGCGAAAAAAGCAAAAAGCCAAGTCCACACATTGAGATTCCACTCGTGAAGCACATAAATGCGGTTTATTATCTGGGGACGGCGAGCTGTGTATATCACACCAGAGATGGAAGGCTGCTGGAGAATGTGCTGGAGTGGAGCTCATTCACATTGGGAGTCATTTTGCACACTCTCAAAAAATGTCAATTCGCAGCCTGTAGTTTACATGGATAAACACTGCTTATAGAACGTGCGGCTTGTAGATCCAAATACCACCCCATATTACACCAACTACACTCCGGTGTAGACCGGAATGCTAATAAACAGGGGAAAACTCCTTTTCATTGGTCATCATTGCACTTTTATATGATAAATATATTAACATGTCGGTAAAAATGGATTATTATCTTTTCAAATACTGCACATACTGGTATTCTTATTATTTTACAACACTTTCTTTTGTTCAGACTAACCTTCACTTCTTTAAGCTTTTATACACTGACAGTCTTATATCAAATTATAATCTATAAACACACTGTTTCGGCTTCATTTAGAACCTGAGATCCGCAGTTTGCAGGCAGTTACATGCTGTTTTCTGGACTTTATATCTGAGGATCACAGCTACCTACATATGTGACACATATATCATATACAATAATTTAGAAAATCATATAGATAAAAATAACCATTGGATAAATTTTATAAAATTTATAAAAAAAAGTCAAATTTGTTGAATTCAATACCAGTTTAAATGCCAAAGGAGCTTCCAGTGCATGTTTACTGCTCTGTCCACATGTACATGCTCAACCTGCATACGGACTCTGACTAATCAGAGATATGGGGGCGGAGTTTAAATCGCCAATTTACTTCAAATATGCCTGTCTTTATGAACATTGCAGAAAGACTGCATTTAATCAGTCACCACTCGTTTTTATTACAGTATTCCTGTTATATTCTTTATTTTGCACTAGAGATTATTATTTTTTAATATAATATATATTTTTTTAGTCTGCGTAAGCGTAAACATTGCCATTTTAGTAAGAAATGGCAATTCTATAACTTCGGAAAGTAGTAGAAATATTTAGAATGTAGTTTTAATGCATTGCATCGAAGAGAAGAAGCTTTGGCAACATAGTGATATTTTTTTATGCACCATACAGTGTGTCAGACTGAACAGACGTAGGATGAGTGAAGCGGAGGTACATGCAGAGGTTTTACAGACCACATAACAGAGATACAGAAAACTAGACAAACAGGTGACACAATAACTCAGCATCCACATCACATAACCAGTACACTGACAAATGACTGACTGACACGAGGGAATATATATACACAAGAGGACCATTCAACACAGGACATGATTATGATAGGACACAATCAGACACTGCTGGGAATGGGTGGAGACAAGACCAAAACAAGGCATGTGCTAAAAAGCATGGACAAGGACAAGGTACGTGACACAGAGGAATCCTACTACAACATATCAATCGCTCATTTGTTTTAGCCTTTGCCCCGCCCACAAAATAACAATAATAAATAAAAAAAAATAATAAGATATATAAACTATAAAAATGTGAATCAAATAATCATAATCATAAACCTAAACCTAAACCTAACCCTTACTCTAACACTAACCTTAACCATAAACCCTAAACCTAACCCTTACTCTAACCTTAACCTTAATCATAAACCTAAACCTAACCCTTACTCTAACCCTAACCTTAACCAATAACCTAAACCTAACCCTTACTCTAACCCTAACCTTAACCATAAACCCTAAACCCTAAACCTAACCCTTACTCTAACCTTAACCTTCACCATAAACCCAAAACCTAACCCTTACTCTAACCCTAACCTTAACCATAAACCCTAAACCTAACTCTTACTCTGACCCTAACCTTAACCATAAACCCTAAACCTAACCCTTACTCTAACCCTAACCTTAATCATAAACCTAAACCTAACCCTTACTCTAACCCTAACCTTAACCATAAACCCTAAACCTAACCCTTACTCTAACCCTAACCTTAACCATAAAACCTAAACCTAACCCTTACTCTGACCCTAACCTTAACCAATAACCTAAACCTAACCCTTACTCTAACTCTAACCTTAACCAATAACCTAAACCTAACCCTTACTCTAACCCTAACCTTAACCATAAACCCTAAACCGAACCCTTACTCTAAGCCTAACCTTAATCATAAACCTAAACCTAACCCTTACTCTAACCCTAACCATAAAACATAAAACCTAAACCTAAACCTAAACCTAACCCTTACCCTTACTCTAACTGGTGATCCAGTCTAGAGACAGTGTATGGATATGATGGTTATCCAGTCTTTAGTTGTAGTGTAGTTTAGTTACATCTTTACAGCTGGACTTATGATTGAGAGTAATATTTTATATATATATATATATATTCTACAGCAAATATTGTTTGTTTGCATAATTTTGTTCTGCATATGTCTGTTCATTCTTAAGACAAAAAGAAAGGGGGAATAGTAGTGAATTGTATAAAAAAAAAAAAAAAAAAAAAAAAAAAAGCCCCATTTTAGCTCAGAGGGTTTAGCTAAGATGCACCAGCCTGGTACCAACTGGCTTAGTCACCAGTCCTCATCACTCTTCAATATTGTACATAGTTTCATATGGTGCCACTATGTCTGCTTTTTTCTATTTTCCTATATAAAATATGTTCAAAAGAAAAAACTTGTCAATTGAAATAAATTATTATTATTTTTTTATCTTTCTGTAAATAAACAACATTCACTTTATTGCAGGATTGCACTTTTCTATTATTCAATGTCTTATAATTATTCTTTTTTCATTTCAGTGCAAATGAACAATTTTTTAATTTAAGTTTCTAATTTAATTTTTTAATTTAATAAATATCCAATCTGAACATAAACACACTACCATTTTACGTACATGTAATTATGTTTACATGCAATCTTGCATGTATTGATTTTCATAAATTGCCACACAACATCCCTTTTAATGAATTGATCATATAAATAAATATGCTAAAATAGAAGTACATTATACTCCTATATCTCTTACATTCATAAAAAATGAAAATCAGTCACCTAAAAGGAGCTGTTATCTCTGTGGTAAAAGGCAGAGAGATAAAGCTAAAGAAAACCTGGCACAAGCTGTTCTTGACACCTTTAGGATAAGAGGCTGTGTAAGTCAATCTGTTCCTATGGTTACGGCCTCAGAAGAAGGATGCTCTTCTCAGAGGCTAACACTAGATGTCAGTACGAGAACTTCCTTAAAGGCTGCTCAGAAGAATTTAAGGACCAAAAAACAAAAAAACAAAACAGAAAATGAATAAATATATAAATAAACATCTAACAAGAACGAGGCTGAGGAATTCACATTCTCCTGAATGAGAACAAGCACATGGCTGGAGTGGGACCTTCTAACAAAGCTGTAGAAGGTGAGGTGGAATAATAAGGGGTCAACAGAGCGAAGAGTGAGGACTGGCATTAAGGCTCCCACGCTATATGCTCACAGGCCTTCGCCATTGTCCTTTATTTACTTTTTTTATTTATTTAATATTATTATTATTTATTTATTTATTTATTTTTTTAGAGAGGACATCTGTTCTACGAGAGCGCGGAGCCAATATTTGACACAGGGACACAAGAAATCTGCTAAATAAATAAACTAAAACGAATAAATTCCACATTATTTGCATATTCCTATATCTTGCTGTCTTGTGTGGGAATGATTTTTAGGCTTTATCCAAGCTGTTTGCTGATTTCCTCCTGTTTCAATCCTATCAGTCCTAATGCAGTTAGTTTAGGCAGGGAGGTGACAAAATAATGGAAACACCAAAAGAATGGCTTGTGAAACACTTAAAACCTCTCCTCTTTGCCCATTTAATCATAACGTCCCTCGTACATGTGCAGGTTTTACATTCAGGTGTACAGATTGGAGCCCCCTCTACCCTAGTGATCACCATCGGGCCCCTTCTGAGCAGGTGTTGTTGGGGAGGTGGGCTGTTGTCTGCTCAGCAATGACACTGAGATGGTAGTGTGTTACAAGTATAGTGGGGTTGATGCAGGTTGTTAGTGTACAGACTGTAGATCATCTGTTGGTGAACAACACGGTCCCTCTGTCTAATTGCATTGTGTAGGGGAAGGACAAAATAATGGAAACACCACATGTAATATTTGCCAACAGCTAATAACCCATCCTTGTTGTTTTTCTTACTGATTGGAGCCTTGTTTAGGGACGGGGGAGGCAAGCAAGACCTTGATTTACCCCTCCCTTGTTGCTCCACCTTGATGCTACACCGTTAGTAATTGTAGACCACCTGTTGATACAGGGTTCGTGGTAGCTTTTCATCAATAGTCAAAGAGATACCTGACTGTGTCCGAAAGGTATTTGCCTTAAGGTTGAAAAAGGTTACTGGAATCAATCAATCACAAGGTTTCAGTCAAATATCAGAACATCTTCGATCTAACAAAGTATCCTGTTAATACATGGTGAATAAACCTGTTAACTACATTGAATCGCCATTTTTCATTGGTAAATGAGAAATAAGCTGAATATATACAATAACGAGTCACAACATGACTATTACTGTATTTGGCACCAAGCCATTGGCAGCATGTCCTTTAAATTATGAGGTGGAGCCAACATGGGTTGGACTGCACTGTCACCACACAAGCTTGGTTTCCATCCAAACCTTTATGCCAAAGTTATGTGCAATTCTGAAAATTCAGCAGAACACAGCAAAATACACTGTTTCCACCAACTACTCTTAAAGAAACTTTAGATGATGTAGGCGACTATGATTCAGTGTAGCCTCGTGAGGGTTAAAATGCCACCATGACAACATCCGTCCTACATCTGGGAGCACAATCGGTTCTACAGTAGACAGTTCTGGGAGCTTATGTGCAAAATCACTACTCAGAACAGAGCTGAGGTCTCTATTGCTTTAAAGCTGGACACTTGAGTGGAGTAGAGGGTGGAGGGATAACGTTTGGTGTAGGTGTAACAGCAGTTAAGCGGGTGTATGCACTGGAGGCCGAGCATTAATAAGCTAATGAAAGAGTATTATTGTATTGTATTACAGTGTCTCCCTTGTAGCCTTGACCGCTCGTTGTCCTCCGCAGGTGTCTCAGGTTGTCTCGTGTGTTCTTGTTCCCTGCGTTTGCTCTGTTCTCTTGCATTGTTGTTAACCATGTTTTGTCTTTCTCTTGCTGTGATTTTGGTTTCTGTATTTTGTGTCCTGTTTTGTTATTACTTTAATCTAGTAGTGTGTACTGGGCAGGGACACAGTTTGAAAGGGTCCCAGCCAATGAAATCTGAGCACTAAAAGTAAACACAGTATTTAAGCGTTCACATAAAAAAAAAAAAGTCCATCCCGTGAAATAAATGCATTGAGCTTCCTTCAAAAGCAGATGGTGTAGGGCTGGGGTGGGGTAGGTGAAGTAGGTTTGGGATTTGATACAGGTATGTGAAGTGGGGTGGGGTTTGTTTGGGGGTACGTGAAGAAGGGGTGGGATTTGAGTGGATATATGGAGCAGGGATAAGCTTTGATGGGGTATATTGAATGGGGTGGGGTTTGATGGGGTCTGTGGAGTTGGGGTGGGGTTGGATTAGATATATGGAGCAGTAGCCTTTGATGGAGTAGGTAGAATGGGGTGGGGTTAAAAGGGGTAGGTGAAGTACAAGTGGGATTTGATAGGGGTTTGTGAAGTAGGGATGGGGTTTGAGAGGGGTAGGTAGAATGGGGTGGGGTTTAACAGTGGTAGGTGAAGTACGAATGGGATTTGATTGGAGCATATGGAGTGGGGTTTGATGGGGGTTTGTGGAATAGGGGTGGGGTTTGATTAGATATATGGATGGATTAGGTGGAATGGGGTGGGGTTTAATGAAGGTAGGTGAAGTAGAAGTGGGATTTGAAAGAGGTTTGTGGAATAGGGGTGGGGTTTGATTAGATATATGGATGGGTTAGGTGGAATGGGGTGGGGTTTAATGAAGGAAGGTGAAGTAGAAGTGGGATTTGAAAGAGGTTTGTGGAGTAGGGGTAGGGTTTGATAGGGAGTATGTGCAGTAGAGATTGGGTTTGATCGTGGTATGCAAAAAAGGGGTGGGGTTTGATAGGGGTATGTGGATTCAGGGTGGTGTTTAAGTTGCATCAGTTGCTTGAACAGATTTAAAAATGCAGACACGCAGCTTGTTTAGTCCGTAAACATAAGCCATAATAACAGTAGTAATATACTTTGCATTATTTTGTGATAAACAGAAATGAAAAGTGATGTGTTTTGAAGTGACATATGTTTCACATTAAAGCTCAGATAGAAAGAACACAATGCTTAAATTCCTGAGCTATGCAGCAGCTTCCTTTTATAAATGCTCTTTGCTTTTACCCCACAACTAAAAACGGTCCATCTAAACTGCACTCAGAACAATTTACAGTTATCCAGGCCAAAGGAGAGGGACTGATTCACCGTAGAGTTTAGGGGAAGATCAAGAATAAACAACCCAGACAGCGCTTAGTAACAGAATCCATCAGACCGAAGGGTCTGGCTTTGCAGAAAACTTTCTCAGAAAAGTTAAAGTGTTTAATTCTGTTTCTACTGGTAGAAACGAACCTTCGAAGGCCATGTTATCTAACTTTTACCCTGACAGTATATACTGTATCCTGACCTTTTGTACCAAACAGATCAGATCAGTAACATCCATAAAAACTATTACTACTTAAACTGTTATTCTTTTTTTTATATATATAAACATACACATAGATTTAATTCAGCTGTTGTATAATTAATTATAATTATATAACTATAAAGATATAAAATTGACAAATTCTCTCACTATATATATTATAAAATTTAAAATGTAAACCATATTCATGAACATAAAATAATATATAATACATTATTGAACTAATAGTATTATAATGAAAGACTAAATGAAATACAGCCATGAAAAGGAAATCGGACACCCCATGAGAACCTTTGACTTTAACATATTGAAACATATCTGTATTTTAACTATATTGAGAGATGGCGGTGATAGAATTAAATATATCAAATTGGGAGAAAAAAATCCTTTGTACAATGTAATAATCATTTGAAATGCAAATTTCTTTTGAGAAAAAGGTAATGACTCCCTCACATTTATTACTATTTAAAACACCTAAAATTAAAATCAGGTGCAGCACATCAGCTGCAGATCATTATGCCATAAAGAGGACTTTTGAGGAGTCTTATTTTAACCTCAAATATGAATTTAATCAAAAATGTACTTGTGCCGACAGGACTAAAAAAATCAATATCCTACAAATGATGTTGAATATAGATCACCCAGAGTGTTTTTAAACTGGCACTGCAATAATTATGATGAGTTATTTGTAATGATTAGATGAACAGTGGTTCAAATTAAAGAAAAAATATCATGACTTTCCATTATTATTTTTATTATTGATGTTTATATCAATATTATACCTTCTCAGGACTTTAATTCAGAAATTTAAACACCTCCCTTCTTGTTTTTCTCTAAAACCCAGCATCTGGATCAGTGACATCATTAGCCCCACCCCCTCTCTCTCTGATCAGTCAGAGTCTGTATGCATGGTTGAGCATGTACACATGGACAGAGTAGTAAACATGCACTGGAAGCTCCTGTGGCATCAGAATTGATTGAAGTGGGTTTAAGTTCATGTTGGTTCAACTCCTGAGCTGTGGATCCCTCCTCTCACTCTGGAGCTCGGTGTTTTCTTTTACGCCAAAAGGAATTTTCACAGAAAAGAACAGAGTCGAACACTATTCACTTCCTGGGCTGAGAGATGCTGAATTGACTGTGAAGTTCCCAGTGCAGTTCAAGAATTTAGTCAGTACTCCAGTAGTCTTTTAAGATGCTTCTTTTGTTCCTCCACTTGAGCTGTTCTTTTGAAAGACACTTTCACTTTTACTGCAGTCGTTATTTCACTGAAGAAACAACACTTTCACCGGAGGATGGATTTAAACAACTCTTCACATACTTCTTCTAGCAGGTGTTTCTATCACCGTGCACTCAGACACGGACTGCTCTTTCATTTCAGGAAGCTAAGGCCAAAGTGCTGAATTAAGGACATTATGTGGATTTGAAGTATGCCAGAAAACGGGTGTGTTTAAACACGTCGGCTGTGGGTTTGTGGACGTACACGAGTACGAACCAGCTTAGCTATCTATTCAATTAGCAGTTAGAGTTTGTAAACTGGTAAGAACACGTGAAGTAAACACATGCTGTTTATGTGCTTTTCACAAATTCACCAAGTTAAAATGTACAGGAACTGCTCTGCAGGTTGAATATGCAACATTTGCAAATGACAGAAATTAAAATAAAAGCAAGATTGTTTCTTTTACAAGAGTTAAAAGTCCAGATTTACACTAGTGGTCAGCCTAGTAAAGGCACAGATGTTGCCAAAGCTCCAATAGCCTTGCTCGTACAATATGTTGCCTTGCCACCATTATTTATTATCACTGATTGTGATTTTGAGAAATTGGGTCATGATTCTGCTCATATGACAAGAAAAGCAATTCAATTTCTGATGTCAGGTGCATATCTGATCATCAGGTTGCTCACTCACTGCTTGTTTTGGCAAATAATTATCATTAATTTCCCTCTTACACTGCACCTCAAACATCAGCTGATCTGAAATTCAGTCAGTTATGGCCCATTCAGGCTTAAAATTGGGCTAAAATCACACAAAAGTTAATTATGACAGTAATATAGTTACAAAACTGAAATGTGAGCTAATGTATGGTCTAAACCAAATACTCATTTTATCCAAAAATACCAGAAAAAGATTATTCTGGCATTATATTTCCATATCAATGGTCTCCCACCCACTCAGCATGTTTGAAAAATGCATATTCAGGGCTCAGAAAAGTGTGAGGTGGGGTCTGATGAGAATCAAGGACAGAAAAAGGTTTATGTGCTTCATTTGTTTGTGCAGAACTTCAACCAGCCTGTTCCTCAGCTTTCTGTTGACTAATCGACAGCTCTAACCTTAAACAGCAATTATGAAATTTCATAGAGTTCTTGCCTTAAGCCCAGACCTTCATTGTCAACATGTTCTTGTTTTGGTATCTAGTGGTAACCAAAGAATGAGTGCGTCTTTTTGGAGACTTGGTTCCTTTAAAGGTTTTTTCCTCATTGTCCACCAGAAGAATAAGTACGGAGAGCAGCAGTGTTCAGAAACCTTCTCATTCCCAGAGCAAGGTCACACATAAAGATGTGTATCTGCAGGGACAGAAATAATAAACTAGGTGAAAAGCAGTAGATGATTGGGCTTGTGATTTTCTCAGAGGAGGAGGGCATAAATATGATGGACTTGTGGCTATGGCCTTTATACCTTCATACTCACTCAGAATGACAACTGGCTATCTTCAGTGATGAGTCTCACTTCTGCTTTGGTGGAGACGACCAATAAATCGACATGTGGAGAAACTGTGGTGAACACTAAGATCAATAGTTTGTTGTCACGCATACGTCCAGAAAGTCTGGTATCCAGGTATGGGCACATTCATGTGATACCAGATCACCTATGGTCTTCATAGCACTTTCACTTTAATGAGGTCCTGCAAACAGTGGTCTTACCTTTTCCTAACTCACACTCCGGTGCTCTTTTCCAATTGGACAACACATCCAAATACTGCTGCCATCTCAAGAGCTCATCTTGAAGACACAGATACTATGCCATGGTCAGTTGCATCTCCAGACCTATCCCTGATTCAAAATGTATGGGGATGCTCTTGGATGCTCTATCAACACTCTACCCCCACTGCACAATCTGCAGAACTGAGTGGGACTATTCAAGCATGAGACTGATGATAATCGCAGGACACCATGCCGAGGAACCTCTACAACTCCATGCCGAGACATCTGGCATGTTGTGTTATACCCAACGCCGTACTGACAGACACTGCATCTCAATGTGCAGATCAATAAATATTGGCCATATCTGAAAAGCATTACAATCCATCTACTCACGTAATCAGTCAAAAAGAACCACCAAAGAACCAATGTTTCACAGACACCATTGGGATGGTGGGAGAAGTTACAGCCAGGTACTACAAGAGAAGCGATTCCAATAAAGTGTTCATTGCCTGTACGCATTGTTAAGCCAATGAACACAGGAATAATATAGGTGTACTTCCTATGCTGGCTCACAAAACATGCAGGTGTTATATTTGCTCAATGTTCTCCAAAGGATTTCTTGAAAACCCAGTCCAGGTTGGGGTCTCAGCCACAGTTTTTGTTCTTCACTGCAAGGGTCCTGTAGGACACGCCTGGCTCCAAGCTCACACAGATATACACACACACACACACACACCTGGCTTTGCTCTCACATACACACCTGGCTGCGTCTCTAGGTCTCAAGGTTCCTCTTCCCTCCGCTGTTATATGATGTAGCAGCCAGTTTGGCGTTCACACACTTGGCAAAATCACACAGTGAGAATTCGCACATGAGTACTCAGCACTGTCCCACAGCCAGCAGTCAAGAAAGACCAGGAGCAAAGCTTCATAAGCCTCAGAGGAGACATGTAACGGCCAAATTAGCACTGGTGTTTCAGCATGGAAATGCAGCGGCTGCTCTGGAAAGTGACTCGAACTCTGAAGTGAGAACTTGGAGGTGGGAGGGGGTAATAACTGAATATGTAACATTAACAAATGAATAGTCATTATGAGGGACATCTGAAACAATAACTGATACATTACAACAAAACATTCACTTGTTAACCTTTAGAACCGTAGGCCAAGTTTGTGGGATGTTTTCATAGATTAATGTAGTTGACACGAAACAAACTACTCTAAAGGTTCTAAGTTCTTCGAAATGTTTGAAAAAAATGCTTGAACACTGTGTGTTTGTTGTGTTAAACTGTAGTTTGCTATGTGTATCATGTCTGTAGGTTACTCTGAATCTGACTTAAAAAGCCTAGAAAACAGCACCTTGCAGTTTCAAAATCACGTTCTTGCAAGTTGTATGTATATATGTATATATAGCATAAGTAGCATAAGTAGCTGCCATCGCAGGAGGAGCCACAGCTCGGCTTGGTGACGCTCCTGAGGTCGCTGCAGCTGCCGAGGTCTGGGGTTCACTGGGCTGGACAGTCCTGCGCACGTAGCTCAGGAACTGCCACACATCGGACTCGTCCCTCAGCCCAGATCTCCCATAACAGCTCGCCAGCAGGCCTCGCCTCTCGCTCGGCTCCATGCTCACAGCGCCAACCCTTAGCACCCCCCCAAAATTGTCCCCACCCTTTCAGGGGCAGTCCTCTGGTGAGGCAGTGACCTGAACACGCCGCCTATGGCACTTCCTCCAACCAGTCTCGACCACGTCCTGCCGCTCCCTCGAGCCTGCAGGGAGAACAGCTCGTGGCGGATAGCCAGATGGCTTCCTGCAAATGTGGACAACCCAGCTACTTCCATGATTGCTGGGTCTATCTGTCACGAAGCGGACTGCTGAACAAACTAAGGATGAAGCAGAAGAACTCACTGGGGTTTTATTGACGTACATACATAATAGTAGATTACACGGTCACAAAATAACATAAACCAGGGAACATACCAGATAACATTACAGTAGACTCACAACACCAGACTGACACGAGGGAGTATATACACATGAGAACGTTAAACACGGCTGGGACATGATTACAAAGGGGCGGGGTTAACAATCAGACACAGCCTGGAATGGGCGGAGACAAGACCAAAACAAAACACATGTGCTAGAAGCACAGGACTCTATACATTTAACCACAAAACTAAACATTTCATTAACATTAATAACAGCATAAAGCTGGAACTAAACATTCTGCAGACATCTCCAGTGAAGAGCATAGATTATAGGTTTGTTCTTAAATGCAGAACAAAAAATAAATAAGTAGCTCCACTGATAAACCATGTATTTGTTGATGCGCTTGTGTTAGTCTTGACAAATGTACCTTGAACTTGAGTTTGTCACACGTAAAGCCTCAGTGATCCTGAGCTTTTAGTGGAAGCTGTATGTGAGAGTGTGAATTATCACCTGTAAATCATTAAGGGATTAATGGTGGTGGTATTCTTCCAGTATATTCACATATTCATATTTGCACACTTTCACACTGTTATTATCACATTGAACACACCTAAAGGGGGTGCCAAACTAGGTGGGTTTGCAACCACCTGTACCTATGATTTTATATCGATTTTACAGTAGCAGTTCAGCTTCAAACAGACCATCTGGTTTTAATGAGATATATATATATATATATATTGCCCACCAATTTCTCTGGAATAGTACTTGCATGCATTTTGACCTCAATTCAGTGTCAATTCAGTGCTGTTGTTTGGGGTAACCCTTGCATTCTGTCCCTGTCAGTTCCAAAACATGAAATGTATTTTCCCTCAACCGGTTCTTCATAGATTTACCTGCGTGCTGAATCACTTCGGCTCATGGACAGATACAATAAAGTTAAAATCCAGAATTCCCAGGTCTAGGAATAATGACAAGCCATTCTGGTCCTAAGGCAGTAAAGCAGAACCAAAGCCCAGTCATTATATGATTGTTTTGTTCCTAAAATATCATCACTTAGACACCCCTCTGTCCTGTACCTTTAAACTCTTCTAAGAGAGGTGATGTAATGTTCTCTACCTTGTTTTAATGTAACTCTTCTAAGAGAGGTGATGTAATGTTCTCTACCTTGTTTTAGAGACGATACGTCTAGTTGACCTCCAATCATAGCCTTAAAGTATCTAATTAGTCCATTAGTTGTCACCATTATAGCCAAAGCAGGCCTGCTAATATATAAAAAAAAAAAAAAAAAAAAAAATATATATATATATATATATATATATATATATATATATATATATATATATATATATATATATATATATATAAATAAATAATTATGTGTGGCATCCTTTGCCTGGTACCGATCCCCCTCGTACCTGACATCACTGTTCAGGCCTGTAAGGGTCAGAAGTAGTTCCCTGAACTCACACAGGATACTATTAATAATCTAATGGTGTAACTTCTTTAAGTAAAATCCCAATTTTATATTTCAATTTTAATTGCCTCAATATCTTGACACTGTCACTCCCGTGCAGTCGAGGTTCTTATGTTGGAATGCAGTGTTTTTCACCATAATGCTTTCACTGAAACTTTTATTTTTATTTGGATTCCAATAGAATACTGGCTATTCAGCCATGCGCGCCATTTGTGTTTGATGTTTGCCTGATGCAGGACTCAAACATTGATATTACTTAGTGCAAGAAGTCCTTTATGTCACATGTGGTTGTCCGGTTGGTCTACCCGTGTTGGTGGTCTTTCAGGTACCCCTTTCTTTGTATCTTTGAATCATTTTATGGACCCAACTTTTGGAAACTCCTGTTTCCTTTGGACTGACCATCCTTATGAGAAGTACATCATGTCTAATCTTACGTAATCTTTTAAGATTAATAATAATAGAGAGCCTTTCACTCCGTACACATAATTCAGATGCTTTTCCGAGCCTGTGTATTGATCCACCAGGGGTGTGTGCATTTTAGTAGGATGGTGAACAGGTGATTAGTTGTTTGTGAATTCAGTACAGCTCAAAACAGAACAGACAATTACCTCAACTTAATTTCATTGAATTGAATTTATCTGACTCTTTGAAAGACAATCAAGGAACCATGGCCTGTGTGCGTGTGTAGTGAGTGTGTGAGAGTATAGATCACTAAATGATAGTGACAGAGTTAAAGTGAATGTGGCAACAGGGAGTCTGTTCATTTACAGCACATGCAGTTTAGTGACAGGGCAGAAGTGATGTTGGTCTGAGGGGAGGAACACACATCATTAATATTTACAGCAGAACCGCCACGGGAACATTCTCGGAAATGAAGAAGCACACAGCTCTGCTCACACTCACATTTCAAAACACCAGGCTTAAAAACTGTAAAAATCGAATAAAGTATGATGAGACGTTATTCATATAGTTCATATGACGATTCATTCAGTTCATTCAGTCGTCAGTTATCAGTATGTAGGCTGATTGAGAAGTGCCGTCACCTCATGGGGGCAGTTTGAGAACCCCCACACCTGTGTGTGAGGTTGAACAGTGGCCAGTTGCTCATGGCAAAAGGACACGAATGATCAGGAATCATGACAGACTTGAAGTGAAGATAGTGGGTGGCAGATGGATGGGACATTCCATTTCCAAAGCCTCAGTGTCACAAGTGTACAGGGAAATCCATAAAATGCATTACCACCCACAGTGGACAGCGCAGTGGCTGCTTACGGGTGCTTAATGATTGGCTAGAATTGTCCAGCCAATATCACATCCACATTCAATGCCGAAGCCCCATGTGCATTGGATATGAGAGCAGAAGAACTGGCAGAGTTCCTCTGTTAGCACTATACCGGACACCTTATCTTGGCTTTTAAGGTTGCTAACTGGACTCTGGAGGACTTGCAATGCCTGTGTGTGGCCAGGGCAAGGCACTGTGCACTGAGGTTGTTCCATACTATTGTGGCTGGTGGTCTCTAGAGTGAACGCTGGTGGTCTCTAAACGAAATGCTGGAGGTCTCTGTAGTTAAATATAAAGGCTGTTCAGCGGTTGCTGCTGCTCGTGTTCAGGCAGAAGGTGAGGCCAAGGCGCAGAAGAGCAGCGTTTCGAGGAGTAACACCTGCCAGGGAAAGTTCTCTAAAAGCAATCGGGAGCTCTTTAATCTCAGGGTGAGAGGACTCAGCTCATTTGCATAATCACATGCCCCCCCCTTCCTCGCTGAGGTTAGCTCGGTGTCAAGCTAGTGCTCCGTCAGGCTGCAGGATTTCTTTGGAACGCCGTGGCTGCAGCTCGGCTGATTCGGGCGGGCCTCATTAGCTGCGTAATGGTGCCTCAGCGTCTTCCAGGCTGGTTCGGGCTGCTGGAGCATCAGATACCTGTCTCACTGCCTCGGAGGTTTAATGAAATGTGCTGATTGGATGCTCCAGGTAGCCGTGCCAACGCGGAGTGTGTTGATT
>CM067523.1:18933378-19038378 GCA_034509495.1 Acestrorhynchus altus
AATGACCTCTAATCACCGCTACAGGAATTCATCAAAAGGCCTCTTTAAGAAAACGGGCAGCCACATTGAGTGGTAAATGATATCTAAGTCATGATATGACAATAATTCTCAGGAAAAATGAATATTAGGGGCAGTTTTAAACCCTCACTGGAGTCCCTTCAAACCAATCAAAGAAAGTTTCATTCAAGCTGCACATCCCTTTATTTTCTTTCTTGCATTCGTGATTGCAGATCCTTTGCAGGCAGTGGAAAATCAAAGTAATTAGTTCCAGCAATGTGAGGGAGTGATAAGGTGTTTACAGGCAGAGGACGCACACTAAACTGATGACTGTCAATTTGCAGAAGGGCTTTCTAAAGCCAATCTAAAGAACTCATGGTGAACCTGCAGCATTCTGTGCTTGTGTACAAAATTACTCAAAACGGTTCCGAAGGCAGCGCTACCTCTGAGGCAGCATAAACACAATTGGTTCAGAGAATAATCAATTAAGTATCCAGCACTTGGGAGTTTAGACATGCATATCTGCTCCTCAGAACTTTATATGTGGATACATTTCATATGGTGTTGATTTCTAAGGAAACTGCATGTAAAACAAGCCTGCTTGCCTCTAAGGCAGCATTTTCTTTGCTCGCTTGTTCACTAGCTATCTAAATAATGTTGCACAGGCAAACTGTCAAGAATGAATTCATACGTATCAATCATGAGTGACAGCGTTTTCTGCACTAATGCTGTGTTTACATGATGAAACTGAAGACGTGCTTCTAAGTGGATTTGCAGCTGATGTCAGCATGCAACCACTATAACGTCGTTTACTTAACCTTGAGAGTTCTAGGCCAATTTTGTGGGATATTTTCATAGTTTGATGTACTTTTATTTGCTAAACAAATTTTTAACTGTATTCATAGGAGACAGTAATGAAACCTTGGTGAAAACCTGAAGAAAAGATGGGACAGAAGCTGCAGAATGCTGCTGTAGAAGCTTGCTAGCCAGTAATTTCAGTCAGTTTTCTGAGAAAATTTAAATGATTTCTTTTTTTTTTCTTTTTTTCTTTTTTTCTTGAATGGATTTGCAAACTTTTCATGCAATGCATCCACACAAAAAGCTCTGTGGAGCAGATACACTGGATATTCCCTGCAACTGCATTTGTTCTGCCTTAGAGGTAGCGCTGCCTTTAGAGTGATTTTGAATAGTAATTTTGCACACAACCAATTTGTGCAGCAGTCCTTTCAGACATCTAGGTTTAATAGTAACCCATGCATAGTTAATATCAGTGTTTTCCACCCCTTTACATTCAATCTCAATCTCTTTTCTTAGCACTGGCTTTTTCCAATTACCAGTTAACTTGCATGTGTATTAAAAGCTGCCTTGGTTTAAGAAAGCTCATCAACAGGCAGCACCACCCCAGTTACCCCTGAGATTGTGAACTCTCTTAATTTGAATTGACACATTTAATTTTCCTCTGCAGTCAACTTCATTTAAATGATGGATTGCTTTCTATGACTATAATTGAACTTTTGAAAGGGAAAAGGAAATGGTCGACAAGCTATCACTGTGTTTATAAACAAATAAATAGCTATATAAATAAATAAACTTGAGTAATAGCATTAATCAGTGCGGCAAAGTTTCTGCAGCCAGATTGGAATGAAGGCCACAAAGGGCCCAAATGAAAGGGCCAAAGGCCATCGTTCTCTTACTCACTACATCACCATAATGAACACTGAGGAAGAGCTCCATCACTAACGTTATCCTCAGTCCCGACACACACAGCCTCTCCTCCCAGCCTCCAGAAATAAATCCACCTGTCCTTTTAAGTCAGTACATGGTTTTCTGAAACATGTCTTCCATTTAACACTGAACTACAGAACCAACCAAGCACTGGTGGATCTAGGCGGAATAAACAATAAAGGAGAATTCCACCAGTTTTTCTTTTCTTTTTTTTCTAATTCAATATCTGAGACGTAAAGAGTCATTCAACATTGGTTTGGTATAAAATGGTTGATTGTATAACAGGAGGAAGGGCTCTAGAGTCAGGGGTTGCCATGACTACAACACAAATATAACCATTCAACAGTATTTACAATCTAAACCCACCAGTGAACCTGCTTATGTCTTTTAAGCTTTATATGGACCATTGATGACTGTAAAATGGTGGCACAAATGCACAAATTCACTGTTTGTGGGGGTGATTTACTTAAAACTAGGCCAATGGCAAGTGTTGACTATAGGGGTATAAAGCCCCCCAGCTTTGGACTCCATTCTGTACCTCTGGGATGAGTTGGAGTGCCAGAACGGATAATCTAACATCTGAACCTGATTTCTGATTCACCTACACTAATAGGGCTGAATGCAATCAAATCCTCCTCACATCAGTGTTCCAGCATCTAGTAAAAAGCCTTCCCAGAAGAGTAGAGGCTGCTGCTTCAGAAAAAGAGAAACGTACTGCTAATACCCTTGATTTCAGATGAGCAGATGTCCACAAACATCTAGACATACAGTGTAGATCAGTGTTTCTTAACCCTGGTCCTGGGGGCACCCCTGCCCTTCACATTTTAGCGTTAACTTTTAATATTTTCCTAGGAATATTCTGTAGGATGTTTTGTTGGTAAAATTAGAAAAGTATTTGTAGAGCCCCGAGTACCCCGGCGTAGATCCTGGGGTTGCTGGTACGAATCCAGGTTCATGCTGCTCGCCATCGGCAGCCGGGGTCCAGAGGGAGAGAAATTGGCTTGCTCTTCCTCGGGGGGTGGCGCTCCTCCCACATCTCACAAAGTGTGCTGCTGGTCGACGCAGGCGTCTGCCGTCCATTGGGTCAGATCTGGGGATCTGGCGTTCTCCTCCAAGCATGATGGCTGCCCAGCAACGATACAAATGGCGGCAGTTCGAAAATAGGCGGTAGGCTATGGTCACATGACTCGGAGGAAACGTGGATGATTTCTCACCCTTAGCGTCGAGAGCAGGGCATGTGATGTGGGAGGCTACTTAGGGGGATGGGTAATTGGCAAAGAATAGTATTTATAGGAGACAGTTGCACATTCTAGGTTATATTTCCAGCTAGGCTACTCAAATGTGGATTACAAATTTAAATATTTGTATGAATTTGACCATGTTTTCATCAAAAATATATTTGCGCCTACAGTTTTTGTGACAAAACAAACAAACAAACAAACTGTTTTTGAGTTGAAAATGGAGAGAATTTTGTTTGGTTATTTGTAATGATTAGATTGACAAGTATATTCATAATAATATCATCTTCAAAATATGTGACAGTGGTCCAAATAATATTAAGAAATAACCTGAATATGCTTTATTGTTTTTTTATTCATTTACATATCAGCTCTTATCCCTTATTAGGACTTTGATTCTGAAATTTGAACATTGAGGGAGCAAAAAAAATACAGCAAACTCCCACACTTCTGAGTCTGCATGCAGGTTGAGCATGTACATGTAAACATGCACTGGAAGCTTCTTTGGCATTTAAACTGGGATTTAATTCAGATGGAAACGAGTGTATTTTACCTGTTTTCTGAGCTAAATTATTCACTGATCATTGGTCACACAATAGTGGGACCAAGAAAGTTATATCTATATAGGTCTTACAGGTTGGTATGATGTGTATCATGTCTATTTTACTCTGATCCTGAGATATGAATGATAATGAATGGGCTAATTAGTCGAATCAGGTGTGCTGGGAGCAGAGAAAGCTCTAAAATATGCAGGGTAGGGGTGCCGTGAGGACCAGTGTTGAGAAATACTGGTGAAGACCACATTTTACGTACATAATCACACATGCATTACATCAGAGTGTATAGGAAACCAAAACACACAACACATGCCACTCTTAACACACTGCACTGCTGTGTTACTCAGACCAGAGAGACTCTTTAGGGATGCGTTTGTGAAAGAACCGGAATACTAGGAAACATAAGCTGAGCTGAGGAGATCACATTAATATGCCTCTGCATTTACATTTTCAATTATTTCAGTGTATGCCCTTCTCCCAGAGGAAAAGGTCAACACTTTCTGAGAAGATAATTGCTCATTTGAAGTTAAATGCAAATAATATTCCAGTGATCAAAGCTATAGAGGTTCTAAAGATTCCAACATTCTACACTGGAGGCACATTTCCACCTTAAATACACACTGAAAGGTGAAAATGACATTTCTGAAGATGAATGATTGAAAAATTACTGACCCTTTGGCTAAAGAGTCAAATGTACACACATTAAAACATATATATATATATACATTCATGTGAAAATGACATGAACACCTTTGACTTTAATATATACAGTAACGGAACATAAAACTGAAGAAATGTCTTAAAAATGACAAAGGAAACTAACAAAAATGTAATTTTCTTGTGAGGACAAAGTAAAGACTATGCCTGAATAGCTGGTATTTCATCCTGTGGCTGTAATAATGTCAATTAAACTCGAAGAACGATTTCCCTGCTCCTTCATGCAGATATCTTTCAGCTAAATGATGTCTCCGCATCAATCTTTGATGGTCATGGAAGCTTGCTGAAGACTCAAATGCCACGCCTTCCTCCCTTCTTAACCAATCAACTTTAAAGGCCTTTACTTTGCTGCTTTACAGATGCCATGCACCTTCCACCATCCGCCCTGCCACCACCAGTTCTGTCCCGTTAGTCGTTCAGGAAGTTGGGTCCACCCCTGCTTCTGTACTCGGCAGGATCTGAGATGGCCCAGTGGTTCAAGATCTGTCAATTGTACACTTGGTTATAAATAAACTGATTGCTGCTTACTTTTAAGAGTCTTCTGGTAGAATAGCATTTTCATCAAGCCCCCTCTCATACAGTGAAGATTACACAGTGGATTCAATGACGGCGAGCTCTTAGAGCCCTGCCGCAAACAAAGCAGCCCCAAACCATGACCCGTCCACCACCATGCTTCACAGATGGTATGAGGTGTTTGTTCTCAAATGCTGCATTTAGATTCTAGCTTCTGTTACTGTGTCCAAATAATTCAGCTTTGAATTCATTTCTCCAAAGCACATTATTCTCTCAAATGGCTGATTTTTAATTCTCTTCCCAGATTCATCTACAACCTCAAAGAGCTCTTTGGCTCTCATCATGGTGATACCACAGTCTACAGTCTAGAACAAGCCAATCTGTTCATTTTGTTCCACAACAAGTGGAGGGGGTTTGTTGTATGATGTCACACAATCTTGTAGTTTATGATTTGTTGATCATGTCAGGTTACTCTAATCCTGAGATATGAAGTCTAGGAAGTTTGGTTTTAAGTCCTTAAGTCTTTTACTGTAGACTGAAGTTGAATAAACGGAGAGGTGTGTATGTGGAAATGCACCACACAGCTTCAGTTATCAGATAAAAGTGCCTCAATCAGCACAATCTGCTGGCATATCCACTAAGACTGATAGCAGAATGATTTTCTCTGAAGCACCAATTAGACACAATGGAAGTTACCCCACAATCTGAGGTGCATTTAGCCACTGAAAAGCAGGAAAATTGCCTGTATTAAGAGCACAATTTCTTCTAGCTGGTGAAACTAATCAAATATGCTGTGGAATGACTCGTCGGTGTGTGCGCCTCACTTTGTGTGACTTGTTTAAAAGGCTTTATTATAGCATTGACTCCTTCCCTGATTCCCAGGAAAATGAACTGAGCTCTTAGGGCCAGGCCACTTTCTCCATGAAGGAAACCCATTTCCTCCATATATTCCACACAATGAGGGTTCTAAAACTGCACCAAAACAAAGTTTTTGTGAAAAGAGGAGAACACTCCCAAACGCGTAAGAATAAGCATGCTTCAAAGGGATTTTCAAAAAACACAAACATGTGTAAATGAGATGTAAAATGGAAAAAAATAGATACATTTTAAGAGTTTAAAGAGTCTTCAAATTATGGTTCTTCACTAATATAAAGGTACCTCAGTTACTACAAAGCCACAGATACTGCATAAGCACAGAGATCACAGAACCACAGATACTGTATAACCACAGAGATCACAGAACCACAGAGACTGCGTAAGCATAGGTACTGCATAACAACAGATACTCCATAACAACAGATACTGCATAACCACCACAGAGATCACAGAACCACATATACTGCATAACCACAGAGATCACAGAACCACAGAGACTGCATAACCACAGAGATCACAGAACCACAGAGACTGCATAACCACAGAGATCACAGAACCACAGAGACTGCATAACCACAGAGATCACAGAACCACAGAGACTGCATAACCACAGAGATCACAGAACCACAGAGACTGCATAACCACAGAGATCACAGAACCACAGAGACTGCATAACCACAGAGATCACAGAACCACAGAGACTGCATAACCACAGAGATCACAGAACCACAGAGACTGCATAACCACAGAGATCACAGAACCACAGAGACTGCATAACCACAGAGATCACAGAACCACAGAGACTGCATAACCACAGAGATCACAGAACCACAGAGACTGCATAACCACAGAGATCACAGAACCACAGAGACTGCATAACCACAGAGATCACAGAACCACAGAGACTGCATAACCACAGAGATCACAGAACCACAGAGACTGCATAACCACAGAGATCACAGAACCACAGAAACTGCATAACCACAGAGATCACAGAACCACAGAGACTGCATAACCACAGAGATCACAGAACCACAGAAACTGCATAACTAGGTAAAATGTTGCTCTGTTTGACTGCTATTTTCAGGGGTGCTGGAGGATGGTGGACCTGCAAACCTGGGACCCTGTGTGTTTGAGGGACCCTGTGTGTTTGCCCCTAAGTAAGTGATCACGGACCCCAGGGCCCAAGCATTGTTGCTGTGCCAACGACTATAATAACAAAGATGATTAATTTCAATCAAATTACTGCATTTTGGTAAAATTGGTGGTATTGAAACTTCTTACAGTCATTTTACACACTTAAGTGACTTCGGTCATCTCATAAGCAGTCTATTATTTGTACCTGGTCAAGAAAACATCTCTCTTCAAGGTCTTGTCCGTCTGAATCCTCTCTAGACTGATTACATCTCTGAGCTCAACTCTCAGGAAAACACTCAGAGCTGCAGAGCTCTTATATTATTTGGGACAATTTGGTCCCACTCTAAAAAATAACTGCTACCAATAAAGTGTGACACTGCAGGACACCCATCTGACCTTTACTGGGAGTGTGTGATATACTGGTGGCAGAAGTATAACACTTGGACAACTTGAATACTACTTGGATGAGTACTCACTACTTCTCACCTTTCAGATGTTCAAAGGTATTCACATCCTTGATGAGAACCTGCTCCAGAGTGCTCTGGACCTCAAACTGGTATGAAGGTTTATCTTCCAACATGAGAATGACCCTAAACACACAGCCAAGATAACAATGGAGTGGCTTCAGTCTGTGAATGTCCTTGAGTGGTCTAGCCAGAGCTCTGACATGAACCTGATTGAACATCTCTGGAGATATCTAAAAATGGCTGCGCACCAACACTCCCCATCCAATCGGATGAAGCGTCAGAAGTTCTGCAAAGAAGAATGGGAGAAACTTGCCCAAAATAGGCACCAAGTTTGTAGGATCAAACTCAAAAAGACTTGAGGCTGAAATTGTTGCCAATGGTGCTTCTAAAAAGTATTGAGCAAGTGATGTGAATGCTTCTGTACATGTTAAATTTTGTGTTTTATTTTTAATAAATGTGCAAATATCCCAGTCTGTCGTTGTGGGGTATTGTAAAACTTAGAGGGTGAAATTAATTGAATCCATTTTGAAATAAGGCTGTAACATAACAAGAAATGCCAGCATGAATACTTTCTAGATGCACTGTATATATGGTATAATATATATATATATATATAACTCACCACCCACATACAGGGGTTGGACAATGAAACTGAAACACCTGTCATTTTAGTGTGGGAGGATTCATGGCTAAATTGGAGCAGCCTGGTGGCCAATCTTCATTAATTGCACATTGAACCGGTAAGAGCAGAGTGTGAAGGTTCAATTAGCAGGTAAGAGCACAGTTGTGCTCAAAATATTGCAATGAACACAACATTACGGGGGACATACCAGAGTTCAAAAGAGGACAAATTGCTGGCGCATCTGTGACCAAGACAGCAAGTCTTTGTGATGTATCAAGAGCCACGGTATCCAGGGTAACGTCAGCACCACCAAGAAGGACCAACCACATCCAACAGGATTAACTGTGGACGCAAGAGGACGCTGTCTGAAAATGATGTTTGGGTGCTAACCCGGATTGTATCCAAAAAATGTCCTTCCCAAGACGAATTGACGCTGTATTGGCCACAAAAGGAGGCCCTAGTTCACCACACTAATACATTACTGTGGTCTAAAACCAGGTGTTTCAGATTCATTGTCCAACCCCTGTAATACCCCTGTATGTTGGATCCTGCACATTGAAGATCAGGGTAAAAGGATGCTATCAAAGAATGCAGAGAAACTAGAGTTTGGACTAATGTAATTAATGTAATGTAATTGTAGAACTCCAAAGTGCTCCGGTATGGAGCTGATTAAATCGATAGTGGATGTAGAAACAAAGAGGTCATAGCGTTATGGTAGAAAGCCAAGCTGCTGTAGAGTCGAGACAGTTACTCGAACAAAGCAGGAGAAACGATTGTAATGCCCTTGATTTCAGAAGAAGAAAGAAGAAATGAATGAGCAGGCGTCCCAATGTTTTTGTTTACATAGTGTATATTATAATTAGCTGAGCAATATTGAAAAAGTAACATCATGTCATCTCTAATCCTGTAATACATTCAGTTAGTACTATATACATGTACTGAAGGATTGATTAGATAATGCAGGTATTAGATGGAAAACGGTAATTCTTGGCATTGTGTGATCTGTGCGTGTGTGTGTGTGTGTGTGTGTGTGTGTGTGAGTGTGATCTATTCAGCAAAAGTGATCATAATACGATTGTAATTATTAAGAATTTCATGATATTAAATTTTCTATAAATGCTGTTAGGCTTTGAGAAGCAGTACCTCTTTTTTATGGTAGCGGGGCCTACAGACACTTCAGCGGGAGAGGTACTTGCCTCTGAGAATGTTAGAATACTTCACTGCCCAAATCCTTCTTTCATTCCAGACACAGCAGGCTCGAAAAAGTAGTACGATGAGCATTTTATTTGCATTCTGAGGCCTTTCTCTATCATTTCATTCTGAATAAATAAGAGAATAGAACCAAAACTACTACTCTTTGAAGACACACTATGTGGTCATGATCAATAAAGTTTTTTTTTTCACAAAACGTATATTGGTTTGATTAGTGCTTTGAAGATTTAAGAACAAATTTTTATTCTTTTTATTATTATTTATATGTTAGTGTATTTATTGGAGGGCTGCAAGTGATCTGCAGGGGCTACATGTAGCAGGGGGCTCTGCTGGAGTGATGGAGGAGGTTTTAAACAGTTAATGTTAAACTGAAATGGTCTCTCAGTCAATAAATGTGTGATTGTCTGAGCTCTTGTGTTTATTGGGGTCAGTTTGATTAGCAAAAATAGAGTTTTACTGTAAAGATCAGTGAGGCAGTGTTAAGGTCACTTGTGTGCAAAATGGTTCTGAAGGCAGGATGTACTGCATGAAAGTGTGCAATTCAGTTTGAGGTTCTATTGCAAATTAAGAAATTGTGTTGGTTTGTGAGAAAACGACCTGGAAATCTAGCTAGCTAACTTCTAAAACAGCACTTCATTACATGCCAGCATGGAAAGCACCATGATGGTTTCATGTGACAGTGTTATTGTTACATGCACCACCATGTGCATACCAGTTACTGCAGTGCATCATGGTGCACAACCATACTATGCCTACAATTAATACAAGTAATGCAGCATTAGTGCAGAAAATGCTGTTGCTCATGGTCTATTCATCCATATATATATATATATATATATAATTCCCTGAGCAGCACATATACACGTTTTTAATTTTAATTGATTATTTTCTTAGCCAATTGCATTTGTTCTGCCTCAGAGGCAGAGCAGCCCTTTTTAAACATCCTCTAGTAGATCCTGCTGATCTCATAATCATATGGATCCATAGGCTCATCAGCTCATAATTACTATATAAGGCCGTGAGATACAGATCAGCAGAATCAAGAAGAGCGGACATGCGAGGAGGAGCATTTCCGGACTCTAGAGGTCGCATCTAGATTCCGGATTTGTATTAAAGTGAACAGAGTGTCTGTACCCTGACAATACTGCAGGTGAAAGCAACAGGCAAAATACAATCAGACCGTAGTGATCACTATCAATAATTATCATCAAATAATAAATAAACCTTGTACACTGTGATAATACTACTGTTCAGCTGCAGCGTTTGTAAATGTTCATGTTCTGCTTATATTGAGGCTCATATACACATCTGACCCTCTCTATCTCTATCTGCAGGGCCTCTAATCCTCCCGAAAAACCATCGCAAAAGCCAGCAGTCATTTCTAAATCATGAAGGGAATGTGGATTGGAGGTGCAGCCTGGCTGAGGCTGCACTGAGGATCGTTTTAATGCTTCAAGGTTACAGATATCAGCAGCCTGATGGGGACTGACACTCATCAGAATGAGTTTAGCACTGCCTGTCACCTGTCACCACAGTTAAGAGCCAGTCTTCAGAAAAAGTCCCTGCAGTTCTCAAGAGTCCCTTTTTAAAAGGAGGAAGACTAATAGGCAATGTGAAAATATATAGAAATGAAAAGTTCAACAAGGACAAAAATAATAAAATATACACGCATAAAAGAATCGCATCGCTGATAATTATTTAATTAATTAACAATAAAAACATAAATGATATATGAACAATACTAATAATGAATAATGATATGAATATGAAGACACTATATAAATTATTGTTGCTCCTCCTAATAGCTCTTACTATTACTATTCCTCCTCCTCCTCCTCCTCCTTCTCCTCCTCCTCCTAATACTATTACTATTACTACTCTTATCATGACTACCCCTACTAATACTATAACTACTAATACAGCTAATGATCCTCCTACTTTTACTACTAATACTTTAACTGGCACTACTATTCCTCCTATTATGTTACTCCTCCTACTACTACTACTACTACTACTAATCCTACTTGTACTACTCTTACCAATCTGTCAATCTGACGTTTTTCCAACAGCATCTAAGCAAAAGGAATCTCTGGATTCTAGACTCGTCCACTAGCTAAGGATATCCGAGTGAACAGCAAAGCATAAGGGTGGATAAGGGTGTCTGCTAAATGCCATAAATGTACCAATACTAGTACTACTTTTATACTGCCACTACTCCTATCACTGCTCCTCCTACTACTGGTAGTACTACTCCTGTTCCTCCTACTACTATTATTATGCCTTCTCCCCCTCATTCAGCTTCTACTCCTGCTACTCCTCATTATCATTGTTCTCCTCATACTACTAATTTTACTACTACTACTACTACTACTACTACTACTACTACTACTACTACTACTACTACTACTACTACTACTACTACTACTACTACTAATAATAATAATAATAATAATAATAATAATAACAATAATAATGGTGATAATAATGGTGATGATAATAATAATACTAATAGACTTTCAGCTTCAGTGAGAATAATGAGGACTTTAACTTCCCTGACAATTTAATTTAGGAGTAGGTGATCATTATCCATGTTAAAAAGTATTTGCATAATTTATCTCAGGCAGTTCACCTTCAGAATATGAATGTCCTTAAAATGTAAGCATGACTTTAAAAAGAGAGAGAGAGAAAAAAAAAAGCCACTATATCTCTCAGGTGGAGTGAAGACTAAAAAGCCCATCGCTTAGAAAGTTATTATCCTGAAATCAGCGAGGCAGTAATAGTGCTATCAGCCGAGCAGCCGCAGAGTGAATACTGAGAGAGAGCAGCAGCTCTGACTTACGCTGGCAGCACTGGATTACTGTAGTCAGCTCGGACATGGGCAAGGGCATTTAGTTTAGGGCAAGGTCACTGAATGTATCCTCACATGCATTCCAACTATGTTATGAAAATGAGTCCCTTAAATGGAAACATATAGCATGGGCTTATTGTATTTACTGTACAGATGTCCTGGAGTAAGACAAGGACGCCTTCATTCAGTCAGGTTGTGAACACAGCTTTAAACGTGCCGAACAAGCTCATGCTGATATGGTGTTGGGCTGTCCACATAATTATGGCCATGTAGAGTGTGTGTATGTGTATATATTATACACATTGTATGGACAAAATGATTGGGACGCCTGCCCATTCCTTGTTTCTTTTCAAATCACAGGTAGTTGACCTGTCCAGGGAAGGCTTCCGAGTGAGGGCTTGATTGCATTCAATGACAAAAGTGATGATCAGTGAAGTGATGACCCCACTTCATTCCCAACTCCACAGCTCATTCCAAACGAACTGGATGGAGCGCAACCATTCCAGAGAACACAGTTCCACTGCTCAACAGCCCAATGCTTCGTGTTTATCTGCTGTAGACAATCCTGTTCTATAGGCAGAACTTCTCCACTTGGACATGTCAAGCTGTGTGTGCAGTTGCACATCTGTGTCAGCTATGGGTGCAATTTAAGTAGCAGGATGCATAATTAGGAGCGGTGTCCACATACTTTTGAAAATAGAGTGTATTTCTATATTGTCAAATTCTAAATGATCAAAATCCTCAAATCTCAAAAATGGCATCTTCTTAACGTTTTGTGGAAGATTTTCACAGGAGCAAGGACACCACTGAGATCAAGTCCTGATGTTGGATGATTGGTTCTGCCAGTCCAACTCATATTTTGGATATTTGGATGGTGTTCCATCCCTCAAGAGAACCCTAGAGCCCAATGCTGGAGGCCTTTATACACCTCATCTAGTTCCTTGAGTGCAGCCATAACCAGCCTTTGGTTTCAAAAAGAACCATGCTTAACTCCTTCTTTCATAGGCCCTAAAACAGAGCCCAGTGGGACTCCACAATACCTCATGAGCCAAACAGCAATACATTACATTTACCATAAGAATTTGTAACTGAATCATTAATGTTCATTTTTAGTTTTAGGATTTCCTGATATGTGATTGTATCCTATAATTACAATTTTCGGGATGAAAACATCCCAGAAATTGGTTTAGGGTTCTAGAGGATAATGGTTAATGAGCTGATGTACTAGGGCTGTTCGGATACTTTAGGCAGTGATTCTCAATCCCAGTCCTGGAGTAGAACCGCCTGGCTTATTTTAGTGTTTTCCTGCAGTAACACCCATTTTTATTTCTCAACAAGGGCTGTTAGTTCCTATTCCTGATCTGGTGTGTTGGGATTGGGGGAAACTCTAAAACCTGTGGGGTAGTGTTTCTCCTGAACCAGGACTGAGAACCCCTGTTTTAGGTCATATAGTGAAGATTATCAGACAAATGTGGGTTATGACAGAGTGGAGATTTTGGTGCTTTACTGGAGAACGAGTGTTCAGATGAAAAATGGATCAATCAGACAGTGGTTTGTTTAGTTCTGGATGATACAATTTGCATTGTTTTCTTCTTGTTATCCTTATTGGTTGTTGAAACCCATGCATATTCATTCCTCTTCCGATGGTTCCTCCCCTTCTTCTCTCTTGAATACTGAACATCGCTGGACAGCAGTGAGAACGGTGTGAATGGAATAATTAACTTTGTTTGTGTTTTGGCCATAAAACAATAGTTTCATGTCCTGCTTACTTAATTATTATTATTCTTTTTTGTTGTTTGTTTGTTTTCGGCCCACTTAACCTTGGCAGAAAACAAACTGACAGGCAAGAACACTCCCAGCTGTGGGTCTCTCACAGGTATACACACACACACACACACTCAAAAAGGCCTGATTGTGACATCTGGAGTGTACCTGCTCAAGAGATTACTCGCTGACAACAAATGACTGAGAAAATAACAGCCAGCAAAAGTGTTTTAAGTAACTGAGAAAGAGCTGTGTATCACACTGGAATGCAAAAATTCCCCACTTCAGTGCTGCTGTTGTCATGGTGTCTTAAAGAGCTTGTGTATAAAATCACTACTGTCCATCAATCCATCCATCCATCCATCTTCCTCCCACCTATCCATGGCCGGGTCACAGGGGCAGCAGTTTAAGCAGGGATGCCCAGACCCCCCTCTCCCCTGACACCTCAACCAGCTCCCCGGGAGGGACCCTGAGGCGTTCCCAGTCCAGCCGAGAGACATAGTCCCTCCAGCGTGACACCTCCCCGGGGAGACGTCCAGGAGGCATCCGAAAAAGGTGCCCAAGCCACCTCAACTGGTTCCTCTCGATGTAGAGGAGCAGCGGCTCTACTCCGAGCTCCTCCCGGGTGACCGTGGTTCTCATCCTCTCTCTAAGGGAGTGTCCGGCCACCCTATGGAGGAAACTCATTTTGGCCACTTGTATCCACGATCTTGACCTTTTGGTCATACCCACAGCTTAGGTGAGGATTGACCGGTAAATCGAGAGCTTTGGCTTTCGGCTCAGCTCCTTCTTCACCACGACGGACCGATCCACCGATCGCATGACTGTGGCGGCAGCACCGATCCACCTGTCAATCTCACACCCCCACTCGTGAACAAGACCCCAACACACTTAAACTCCTCCACTTGGGGCAGAACAGCTCCACCGTTCTGGAGAGGGCAAGCCACCCTCTTCCTGTACTTTCACTACTAGCAGAATCTTTATTAGCAGTGACATCTTGCCATTGTTGCTCCAATTGTTGTGATGAAATAAAGGATAATGATGGTCAAGCAAAAATGAACTGCTGTGAATAATCAGCTCTGTGGTCTCCAGCCCTCCTCCTGGAGATCTGCCTTCCTGCAGTTGTTAACTCCAACCCAAATCTAACCTCAGCCAATCAAAGACCACCGAAGGCAGGAATTTGTTGCATCGGGGTGAAGTTCTATCCATCCATCTGCTTATCCACTGCTTCCTCTGTCCAGCCTACCTGGACAGAGTGAGCTACAGGCATGATACACAAATCATGTGTGATGAACTAACTGTGACTAATCCAGCTCAGAAAACAGCTAAAATTCACTTATTTCCAATAGAATTAAATCACATTTTTTGAATTTCTGCCCACATGTACATGCTCAACCTGCGTACAGACTCTGACTGATCAGCCAGAGGGGGTGGGACTAATGATGTCAGTGACCCAGATATTAGGTTATGGAGGAAAATGAGAAGGGAGGGGCTTTTCTCTCTTTCTTTGCTCACACTGTGTTTCATAATAATGTTTATTATCATATTGTTTCATATATATATAGAAGTTAGAACTTAAAGTCCATTAAACTATGAAAATATCCTGTAATTTTGCCCTAATTTTGTAAAGGTTACACGGTTACTTTTATATAATGGAAAGCTCTTGACTATTCCGAACACTGTTCTCTACACAACAAACAAAGGGTTCTACAGTAGGTATATTTGCTGTAGTGGAGAACCTCTTGTTTATCGTTTTAAAGGGAGACGAATAGAGGTGGGAACTGAGTAAACTAATCCTTACAAGCAACCAGGAGGACATGGAGTCTTTAAATACCTCTATTATTCTGGATATATAAGCGTTCTGTTGTTCCACATCAGTATTACTGTCATGGTTCTACTGTATGCTTTTTTCCCTGGGAAAAAACATCATTTTCTGCTTTTCTATGAGCTGAAATAGTTTGTGCATTTAGACGAAGGCTTCTTAGAAATGCCAGCATGCCTCCCTGAATGCGATCATGGCAATGATTCTTTTATTTCAAGCATTGCTGTGTATTCAGCTGAGCTGTCAATCACGCTGCACCGCACCATTCTCAATACAGTAGTGGCCTCTTTGGTTGTGCCGAGTAATTTCCCGCCTGAAATTGCTGTCATCACAAGCTGTTTCTCCATATACATCAAGATGTAAATGGATTTTTGGTGACAATCTTGTCTCATGTGGTCGCTAAGAGGCCATAAATAATACAGTCGGTGTCCTCAAACAGCACGGGGTGAGTGGGGAAAGTGTGTGAGAAGAGCTGAAGGGTGGACATTCTGCACTGATTTATAGAGGTGGATATAGTGTGTCCCTCACAGTGGTCTTTTATAGCACTGTGTTAGCAAAACTCCCACTTGCATACCGTGTGTTTTCCGGATTGTTGTTTGTAAATCCTCCATTTTCCGCATTTGCGTTGACAAATTGTTACTTTTCACAAAGAGGTGTCATCTTGTTTGAGCCTGAAAAGTGTAGGATTTCAACCAAAGCTGGAATTATATTCCTGTGTCCTCCTGACGTACAAACATACAACATCATATGGACACAAATGAGCATAACAATGGAATTAATGGAACCATTAAACTTTACATTTCATAAAGTTTCATATTTAAGTCACCCATAGCACATATTGGTATTTTCAGGAGATCCCTGGTTACTCATATTTGTCTTTAGTTGTAAAAATAAACATTTTAATAAATAAATATTTGTTTGAATTTGATCATTTTGATTTGTTTTGATCAAAATTGTAAAAGCTTCAAAAACTCTTATGAATCCTGTTGAACATTGATCATCCAGCGAGTTCTGAGTTATTTATTATGATTAAATAAGGATATTTATGGTAAAACATCATCAGCCTGGCCCCTCTCGCTGATCAGTCAGAGCTTGTAAACGTGGACAGAGCAGTAAACATGCACTGGAAGCTGCTTTGGGGTTTAAACGAGTGAATTGGTAGGTTACTCTGATTGGATCATCTGAGTTATGAAGTCTTAGAAATGATATGTAACTGCCTGCAAAGTGCAGCTCTTGGGTTCCAAGAGAAAACTGACAGATTTAGTAAATGAAGTGATATTATGAAAGAAATGACCTTCTCAGATGGTTAAACTCCTCGAAATTTGGTTGATTTTGTAAAACTAAGATCACGTTTTATGGACGTTCTTAATGATTGATCACGACTCACAGATTTGTGATGCTGTATTTTCCCGACTTTTCTTTCCAGGCTCCTTTATAGCTTTATTTGTTTTTACTTGCTCATTTAATTACTGTTGTTTGATTTTCCCTGCTTAACATTCTGCATTGCTCTCTGCCATCAAGTATAATATTGCTTTATAATGGTAGAGAGGGAATTGTACAGTGACAGAGATGACTTAGGAGAATAATATGAGTGCACTATTTCTGATTGTCGCACAAAATAAAGAATTATTAAAAAAAAAATTATAACAATAAAAAGAACCTACTGGCAGCATGTCTAATGCCTGGTGTAGGATAGAGAGGTATAAAGAAACCCAGCAGTGAGCTGTGGAGAAGTAGAAGTGTGTTCTCTGGAATGATTTTTGGAATGAGTTGGTGAGTTGGGAATTAGGTGGGGTGGTAATCGTTCACCCTGACCTCATTTACACTCACTGCATGCAATCAAACCCTCACAGTAATGCTCCAAAATCAAGTAGAAGGCCTTTCCTGGACTGTAGACACAGTTTGTCCAATAAAATCATTTTAACATCCTTGATTTCAGAAGAAATGAATGAACAGGTGTCCCAAAAGTTTTGGCCAAAATGAAACAGAGTTAGTGAATAAGTCCATAAAAACTCTCAGAGAATCATAAGAACCATTATGATGCAGATAGAACACAATAAAAGTAGAGCACTTCTCTCTCTCTCTCTCTCCCTCTCTCCCTCTCTCTCTCTCTCTCTCTATCCCTCTCTCCCTCTCCCTCTCTCTCTCTCTATCCCTCTCTCTCTCCCCTCTCTCTCTCCCTCTCCTCTCTCTCTCTCTCTCTCTCTCTCTCTCTCTCTCTCTCTCTCTCTCTCTCTCTCTCTCCCTCCCTCTCTCTCTCATACCCCCACATCTTTGTTGTACACATTGATCAACAAAACCAGCACAAACTGCACAAACAGTTGAGCTTCTGCCTCTGACTTTACATCTACAAGGAGGAGACACTAAGTAGGAGTGTCTAATAGAGTGGACAGTGAGTGGACACCGTGTTCAAACACTCCAGCAGCACCGCTGTGTCTAGAACTTTAAAGTCCTCCTGTATCATAAGAGCGGCTGTTAAAATGGAGAGTCAATGTAGAAACAAGGTCAGGACGTTATAGTTGATCAGTGTATAAACCAACCAGTATAAGCAGCATGAATGGGCTGGTCCCAGTCTTCTCTCATTTTCACATTTTCATTTCTCTCTCTCTCTCTCTCTCTCTCTCTCTCTCTCTCTCTCTCTCTCTCTCTCTCTCATCCCATCTTCTACCTATCTCGTTTGCTTGCATGATAATTAGATTAAGACATATAGCACTTTCCTGACAATTCCCCGAGGACCTAAATGGAACATAAATGATTGAAACCTTATTATCTCTGGCAATTATTAATAGATACCTGGGGGAAAAGACTTCTGACACAAGGTGCTTAATATCCTCCGCGCATCCCCGGTTCTCTGCTGCTATTTCTTTTCAAAATGTTTACCTCCCATCACGCCTGATGTACAGTGTTTTTAAAACAATTAATTTAATATTCATATTAGCCGGCGTCGGGTGGGGTGGAGCAGGGTAGCGAGGGCCTTGTGTTCACAGGGGATACGAAAAATGAGAGAAATTGAAGAAATTGTTGTTGTGGGAGATAAAGGGGTTTATATTCTCCTGAAATGAGGAATAAAAGGGTTAATTAATGGAGAAGTAAAGGTGAGTAGATGTAGAAATATTAATTGACTGAATTAATACTCAAATCCGATTAAAATTGGACCTTTTATAAATAAAATGTTTCATACATTTTTATAAACAAGAAAATCAGGATTTATACATAAAAAAAAGACCTGCATTACTTTAAAACCTGAAATTTTATTTGAGTCTGTTTCAGTATTTCACACAAAATGCAGGATGGAGAAGTAAGAAAACACCCGTATATAACGAAAGGTTTGCCAGACATTGATCTAAATTTAGACACAAGCCGTGGTGCGAGTGGGGAAACCTGTTAGGCCCCGTCACACACTGAATTATAATCTGATACAAATCTGATACAATCTCTGAGGGATAAAATAGGGAGAACATCTGTTAGCGTGGATCTTCACACGGAATCAACAAGGCCTAGCTCAGAAAGGGCTGATTTTACCCAAAGCAAGAGGCAAAATTTATACCGGCATATCAAATGAAATGCTGTTTATGAAAACAGAATATTCAGCTTTAGCTGTTCTAATTACGAAAAAAAAACAAAAAAAACATGGCATACATTCGTTCATGGTTTACACTAAATGGCTTTTCTGTGGAATCAGATCCACTGAATTTTGCTGAAGTGCTGTTCAGCCTTTCCGGTCAACAATGTTACAGAGGATTAGGGCTGTTGAACAGATTGGCAAGCTGCAGTGACATTTTAATTTTGCATTTTTCAGGCCGTTCTTATCCTCAAATGCCTTTATCTCGCAATATCCTCTGCTTCTCAGCCCATGTAAAAACCCCAAACACAAAGCAAGCCGTTCCATTATTCTCTGTTGTCGTGACGGGGCAACATCGTTATCTGTGCGCATGGATGGGGTCATCACATTTGCTGAATTTGCCTCTGAAATAGCACCAGAGATCTCCCAGTAAAATGTATTTAAATCCAAGGAGGCTCTTAATGTGAAAAATAGGATGCGGGGAGGATTAGATTGTGGCAAATGAACCCAAAGCTTTGCTCTGTTGCTTTTCCGAAATGTGTATATACAAAAGGAGTACACTGGAAATGTGAGATAATGCTGCTGCAGCTGGAACAAACAGAGTAATTTCGCAAGACAAGCAAACGATGAGGGAAGGAAGGACAATCTTATTTGGGACTTATGGACAAAATATCATATCCTGATATATTTTAGATGAATGACTATATATATATATATATATATCAGATTTGACTCTAATCCACCCCAAATTATCCAACTATTGGCTGAGGTGTGTTATATTAACCTGATCTCAAACCCTATACATCCATCCATCCATCCATCTTCTGAACCGCTTATTCCTGAATAGGGTCATGGGTGAGCAGGTGCCCAGCCGGCAACTCTGAGGGCAAGGGCGGGAAACAACCCTAGACAGGGCGCTAATCCATCGTAGGGCACACACATGCACACGCACATCCACACACTTATGTAGTTGCAAGAACCTTTGTCTACACTCGAAAGCGAAAAATGTAAAACATCCACCCAAATGTCCACACGTCCGCTCTTGTCTGATCTGTGGAGGGGCAGCGGGACACTGGAACATTGTCGTACTTAGCGCCATATATGCGGTTACAGAAACAGTAGAGACATGACATGCCAGGGGTGTGATGTTTGTACACAGCATGGTGGGTACACATGAATAGGTAGCAGGTTTGGTGACCCCTGATGGAAGCAATCACTGACCGACACTTCAAGATCTTCTACTCCTAAGCTAATAGATTCCTGGACACCTGAACGGAACTGAATGTTTGCTGATAATTACCGTATTAACAGACATACTGTATCCATCTACCTCAGAAACTGCCATGTTTATATCTACTATAAGCTGACAGTTTGGAACATCTATTCTATAGTGTTTACGTACCTAATGTCCTTCACATTTGTTGTAGTTTCTTTGCTCTGTTGGCACATTTACACTGTATGTAGTGTCTTGTTGTTCCATGTTGCACCACGCTCCTGGAGGAATGTCATTTCACTTCACTGTGTGCTTGTACATCGTTGAAACATCAATAAAGCCTCTTGAAATCCAACTTGAACTTGGATGTCATGGCAACACAATCAGTAATTTTGAGTCCCATTGAGAGTGTGTGAGAGTGTGTTGGGAAAACGTGTACGGAAGAAAAACCTATCCATGCACAGCAGTGCTTGGAAGTGTATGGACCCTTCAGAATATTTCTGCATAAATTCGACCTAAAACGTCATCGGATCTCCCGAAGCCCTAAAGGTAGAACAAAAATCAAACAAACGAGAAGCCTTGTCATTGATTTGTTGAGGAAAACATCTGATATTACATTCACATTTGCATTGCGTTATGGCGTTTAGCAGATGCACTTATCCAGAGCGACGTACAGAAGTGCTTTGCTGTTCACTCAGAAAATATCCTTAGTTAGTGGAAGAGGGTAGAATCCAGAGATTCCTCGTGCTTAGATGCCTTCAAAAAAACAGATGTCAAATGTCAGATGTTACGTATCTGTGAGTGGCAAAAGTATGTAATGCAAATAAAGACGTTTCTCACATTGGCCTAATGTTAAGGTTCATGAGTCCAACAGTGGTGTGCAAGGCAAGGTAGCAAGGAAAAAAGAACACTGCTGTTTGTCTGCAGTTCACTAAAACTCAACTGCACAGGCCCAATCCAATAGAAATGGTGTGGAAGGAGGAAGCACACCAGTATAACAGAGTTGAAACTGTTTTATATGGAGGGATTGGCTAAAATCAGATCATCACCTAAACCCGTGTTTTCCAATGTTCTCCAAACTCATATAATTGTCTGACCAGCAGCGCGTACTGATCACTGACTGTTTATGTGAGTTGGTTCTGATGTTATATAAAGTTACGGTGCTGTATAGATTTCAAACGGGGCCACGTCAAGATCAGGCCAGATGGAACTACTCAATTGTCACAAGGGCCAGTGACTATATTTATTCATGAAATGAGAATTATACTATATTGTGGACAATAGCCAACACCATGTCCTGCAGCAGCAAACTGGGCAACATAAACATGTGTTGAAGGGAAAAGAAGGGAAAACAAGATGCACTCTTTTTCCCAAAGAGACAGGAGACTAGGGCTAAAGGTTAGAGTGGCATCTGGATCCAAAACCTGTTACCTTCTCAGCCAACCTGTTCTCCTCTCTGCGGTCATGCCCCTATGCCACCCAAGAGATATGGTGCTGGGAAGATTCATCTGTTTTTGTTTGTGATCGGTAACCACATCCCCCCGTTCACCGGCACCTTGCTATGCCTGACAAGAGCGTCTTGAGTTCAGGGGTGATGTTCGGTGGGAGTACTCTTGTGCACTGGTCATGCTTGGCCACAGTTCCTTCTGTCACCTGTAATTAAATGTAAGCTACATGATAGACCTGCTGTTTACCCTTTTACTAATGAGAGGAGGAGACCATCTTCCATCTGTTTGCACTGAAGAGGAACCAACTGAACTCGGGCTGGAAAAACGCACCTTCTTGTCTTCATCTACGTTCTGCATTTTCAATATGTACAGTGTTTACATTATAGTGGTAGCTGGACGAGAGCTATCCAACTGTGTTGGCTTGCAGTCACTCCATTTGCTCTTATCTGCTTGATAAGAGTTGTTCCATTAGTTATCAGTTCAAATGAATTTGCTTGTATGCTTGGTGGTGGAATTATTGCGGTTTGTTTTTCAGTCACGGCCACTTCCTTGGTTTGCATTCCTGGTTTAACACTTACAACCCAAGATCTGCACATTGCAAGGAGTTACATAACATTTTCTAGGGTCTAAATATCAGAATAAGAGTAATATACAGATATGATACACATATTATAGCAAACTACAAGCCTCTGTATAAGCATTGTGGTGTCATAATTGTGTGATGAACAATCCAATAGTAATCCAGCTGTCTCTGTCCACGGGTACACGATCAACCTGCATACAGACACTGACTGATCAGAGAGAGGGGGCGGGGCTGATGACATCACTGACACAGATATTTGAAAATGACAAGGGAAGCGCATTTTTTTTCTCTTTCTTTGCTCAAACAGTGTTAAAATTTCAAAATTAAAGTCCAGAGAAGGGATAATATTGATACATACATAAATAACAAAAATAATAAAAGATCTTTAGGTTGTTTTTTTTTGTTTTTTTTTATTTGAACTACTGTCAAGTTTTTTGAAGAACACGTTATTCTTAATATCCCTGTCAATTTAATCATGACAACTAACTCATCAAAATCATTGCATTTCCAGCTCAAACACACTCTGGATGATCAATTTTATTTTCATCCCTTGAAAGCAAAATAAACAAGACATTTTATGTGCAAGTGAATTTCCAAGTCAAATTCAATCAAATATTTAAATTAACTTAACTTTTACATTTCCTGAATAATCCACAATATCTGGGTTGTGTGTCTCCTATACATATAAATTGTTGGCAAATAAAAGGATGTTGAAATATGAAAAGCTCCAAAGGTTAATGGAAATGCAATCAAATCACGGCCAGTGGAAATGGCAGCACTGCTGTGTCTGATTCACTCATACCAGCGCAACACACATTTACACACCACCACCATGTCAGTGTGACTGCAGTGCCGAGAATGACCCACCACCCACATAATAGCTGCTCTCTGGTGGTCCTGTGGGGTGAAAGGAGGAGAATAAAGTCTGCAGAGAAACAGATGGACAACAGTCTGTAATTACCGAATGACAAAGTGCCGCTTTTATAGTAAAAGGAGCTGATGAAATGGAGAGTGAGTGTAGAACCACGGTAGTCACAATGTGTGGTTGATTGGTGTATTTCCATACTAGAGAACCCCTAAAGAACTCAATTGACCACAGGAATAACTGGACACACTGACTGTTCTCATAGCTTGGAGTGACATTGATTGCAATTGGGCAAACACAGACTTAAGAGACTAAAGAAGAGTCAACATAAAAGGGAAAATATCTTTAAAAGAGAAGCCATGTCAATTGCATCAAGGCTAGAGTGTCCAAACGTCATCAGTTAACAGACAGAGGTCATTTTGTTTTGAAGTTTGGAGCCAGCGATTAATGTGCATGCATTTCAATCATGGAAATGAAAGGCACTGCCCTGCCTCCACATAATCAGCCCTCTCTCAGCCCTTTTCCAGGCTCCATTGGTCAGGCTGCCCATTGGCTGAATGTCCATTGACCTTGAAGTGGCGCTGATGACAGAGTTGAGCAGACGCTTTAAGTTGCGCAGGGAAATGCAGGACTCTGAGCTGCGAGCGTTTGATCCTGAGAGAAGCTGACATTCTCCAGCGCACAAGGTAGCTTCATACACCGCTTTAATCTAGATCAAGAGAAACACACCCTGTCAAAGGGACCGACACCTCGGCAAGAGCCCTCCAATACCTGCACAAACCAGTGGGTCAAACTGGAGAGAGCTAAATTCTAATGGTTTCTCCGGCTGTATAACATCATACATGTCTGATGGTTTATATACTGTGTATATGCTGTATTTTATGTTGTATAAATATGGAAAGGCTGAGTTTTGATTTGTCTTATGTGGTTTCAGATGATCCCAGAGGCATGTCATCATTAGAAACTGTCTAAGCTTCATCCACATGGGGCGTTGAACTGAAAACCCCAGTGCTGGGATGCAAATATGCAGATTGCTCTAACAAACTTCTTATTTTATTTATTTTCATTTTATCCCAGCTTTTCCATCCCAAATTGGAAGTGGCAATGATGCAAGCCTGTTAGGACTCTCCACCCATCACATACAGTATGATGCTCCTGACGCTCCGATACATGTGAAGCCAACCTCTTTTCAAACTGTGGCCTTCACATCATTGCTGGGCAGGAAATGCGCTCAGAGAAAAGCCCTGATTCAACGACAGGCCATGAACCCACCAAGCATGGCAAGCAGCTACCCCAGGATTTGAACCTGCGACCCTCAGATGGTAGTGCTAGCGCAGTCCGTGTGACCGCAGAGCCGCTTGGAACCCAGCGTAACTGTTCTCCAGGTGGCCTTTCGCAGTAATTTTCATTTGTTTGTATTAAAATTCAGATATTATTAATAACTTTACAGTACACACACACACTGTGGGCATTAATACAGCTTAATTATGTGTTTTTTTTTTGTGTGCTCAGGCACAAACTTGTGTAATGCTCGACCTTGTTAAGGTGCTGAAGCTCAGGAGAAGTGAGGGATGTGTCTGAGCATTCGCCAGCGAAGCAACTTGGAAACAGTCATTTGCAGGGTTTGATTAGTTGCAGCTGAAGTGACACGTGAAGGTCAAATTTCTGAAGCCAAGCTGCACTTTCATTATTTCTGTAATTTATTAAAGGCACACTCCCACACCACCTGACATGTTTATAAAGGCTGGCGAAGAGATCAGACTGACAGTAGGAACAAAAGCACGCCTCATGTTTACTGTAGGAACAGTGGGAATGTAAGATTGAGCGGATGGTAAACATTCACAACACAGCTGAAAAGTTTGTGAACCTTTTATAACCCTTTATGATTTTCTATATTAAGTCCTGAAAGTTGACAAATGAGGAAAATGTGTTTATGATTAGCAGATGAAATTAGAGTCTGGTGTTTTCAGTCAATACCATGACAAGGCAGTGGATCTCAGGCTGCGTTTTGAAAATGGCATGGCATGGAGCAGCCAATCAGAACAGAGCTCGTTTGCTGCACACATGAGTACAGTATCCACTACCAGTCATAGGTTTAGACAAACAAGACAATAATGTATTACAGACGACACAATGCTTTTTTTTCATCTTTAATATAACAATATACATGTTAAAAGGTTAGAACACCTAACTTTTAAACACCTTATTTACACCTTATGTTTCCCACTCCTCCACGTGCGGAATTTTTTCAGCTACGTGATGGTTCAGCATCAGTCTTTGTACAGACAGTCACATTTTCCTCACATTTTCCTCAAGCCCTCTCTGCTAAAATAGATCATACTGATCTATGATGGAGAGATTACATTTTTGGTGACTTCTTTATGCATCTTGTGGTCTGTTATTGGGCCAAACGTGCCAGCATGGCCTGACCTGGTCATGTTGGCAGTTGTTTTAAATGTTCTACGCTTGCAAATTATTCCCGGACAGGGAACGACTGATTTCTAATTGTTCAGAGAACTTTGTAAATCCCTTCCCAGACTCTTCAGCATCTACAACATACTTTCTGAAGGCCTCAGAGAGCTCTTTAGACCTGGCCATGGATATTAAAGAGGTTATCTTGCTTTTGTTGCAGCAACTGATGCTGCTGTCCAGGAAAGACTTTCTACAAGATTTTGGAGCTGTGAGGATTTATAGTGAGATTCAGTGATTCTGAAGTGTGGGGCTGCCCCACACTAGACCCTTAACCTCAACATAGTGGTTATATATAATACTATTAAAATCTATTATATGAACCGAAACACTTGTTTTTATAAATGCATAAAATATTTGGCTTATATAGTTCTGGAAAGACACAATCTTTTGTATGGTATTCCTTTCAGAACCATGATATGTAGGATCAGAGTAACCTACAGACATGATACACATATCATAACAAACTACCCTCTCTGACCCTATAATACTTCAAACTGAATTAAATCCAATGCCAAAGGAGCCTCCAGTGCATGTTTACTGCTCTGTCCATGTGTACACAGTCAACCTGCATACAGACTCTGACTGATCAGAGAGAGGGGGCGGGGCTGATGCGCAACCTGCATACAGACTCTGACTGATCAGAGAGAGGGGGTGGGGCTGATGCTCAACCTGCATACAGACTCTGACTGATCAGAGAGAGGGGGAGGGGCAGATGAGGTCACTGATACAGATATTGGGATATAGATTTAAACAAGAAGGGAGGGGCTGTTTGTTTTCTTTCTTTGCTCACATAGAATTAAGAGATAATAGTTGAGAGACAGAGAGAGAGAGAGAGAGAGAGAGAGAGAGAGAGAGAGAGATAGCAGTCTGTGTTTTGTATTTTAAGTACAAAAGGTAAAAAAAAAAATAACAACCTAACACCTTCAACTCCCACCCACACAGCACTGTGTGTGTGTGTGTGTGTGTGTGTGTGTGTCAGATCCAGTGTGGCATAAAAAGCTTTAAGCTCCAAGAGACACAAAAAGGGTGATTAGCAGTGGACGGTGCTCTCTCTGACAGACAGAGAGCTGGGTTTAGAAAAGAAGAGAAAAGGGCGATCAAAGCACTGACCAATCTGCATGCTGATGGACAAATCTTTCTCTCTCTCTCTCTCTCTCTCTCTCTCTCTCTCTCTCTCTGTCATTATGCCCCCTTTCCAACCTTTGACTCTCTCTCTCTTTTTCTTTCTTTATCAGCTTTTGAGCTGTAGCTCCTGATCTCGACTTTCTTGGTCTGACCTAAAGCAGTGATGTCCATCTCCAGCTGGAGAATGGCTTTAACTTCTTGTTTTTGAGCAGAGAGGAAAACACTAGGGTGGTGTTTTTCTGTTTTTTTTTTTTTGTTGTTTGTTTTTTTTTTTTCCCTTGAAAATAAATACCAGCGGAAGGATTATCTTGAAATGAACATGTGTTTTTGAAAAGCCTCTTATGGTCAGAGATTATCCTGTAGTGTTTATTTTCCTCTATGACTCTTGGGTTATTATGATAGCTTTATGAATGCACAGATGCAGCTCAGTAATAGCTACTGAACGGATTTAGAAGTTTGGAGCAATTACGCCCGAGCTCCGCTGCTCTGGCTGCTGTCCTGTAATTCTCCATTTCCACTAATGGCTGACAAACCGAGATTTCCCATGATACCTTCTCTGAGCCGCAGAGAGAGATGCTACACGGCTCACGGTGGCAATGATGTTCTTCGACACAAATGAGTTGAGCGTTAGCAAAAGACCCACCAACCAACTGCACACAGAGACTTTTTATAAAACATCATCATCACAGATTGTGGTAGGAGGGCCTTGGTCAGGGAGGAGACCAAGAACCCAGTGGTCACTCGGACTGAGCTCTAACATTGCTCTGTGGAGAGAGGAGAACCTTCCAGTAGGACAACGATTTCTGCAACAGTGGTCCTCATCCTGGCCCTAACCTGTACCTCAACCCAAACACACTTAATCCTAACCCTCATCCTGGATCTTACCCTAACTTTAACCTAATCCAAATCCTTCTTCTAAACCTAATCTTAACCTCAACCTTAAAACCTTATCCTGAACCTAATCCTAATCTTAACATCAACCCAAAACCCAATCCCAACACTCACTATGACCCCTAATCTCATCCTAATCCAGTCCAGACTGGGTCTATGAGACCTTGTTGAAGATGTTGAGATGGTTATATTCGACCGGTTTCAGGATCAGTGGCTTCTCAGGTGAACATCTACAGATATAAACTCAGGCTCTCCAAATAAAGTGAAAAGGTTTCACTGCTGCTACATCACTGAGAAGCTCAGATGTTAATGACAGTCTGGCAAGGGTTTATTTTATCTAAACCAGTCAAAATAAAGTGTCACCTTATTCAATATAGATCATTTATTAGCAATTAGTTTATTCTACTGATAATTATTCAGTGTCTCCAGTAATGTATTCAGTATCTACTGAAGTAAGGCCCCATATGCAAGCCATTTGCATTTAAATGCGTTAAGCAGACATATTGTTCGGTGTAGAACAAATCCAAACAGCATGACTGATCTTGACTGAAATGTATAACATTTAAATTAAACATTTTAGATCATCTAAAATTAGATTTGAGCAAAAGGAACGTTTAAGAAAGTGAAGCATCATGAATGAGAGAGTCTGTTTTTGACTGTTTTGAGCTGAAAACACCAGGCCTTGGTTTAGCGTTTGGAATATAACATGCTTTTCTGAAAGAGCCGACCAGCACCTTTCCATCATCACAGTATATTTAATGATAGTATATTGAATGTAGTGGTCAGTAATGATATTATTTTTTTGTGTGTGCTCTCTTGGTGCCTTGGGCTATTCAGAAAGAATTATGGACAAGGAGGTCCCGGGGGTCCGATCTAGGGTGTTCTGCTCTCTGCAATAACCCAGTCAGGCTGAAAACAACATATACTTCACAGAAAACATGAAGAACATATAAGGAGAACATGTTTCACATTCCAGAGCATGACTCTTCAGCCGCCTATACATTATACACGTTAATTATGCACATACACGCTGCTAAAGAGCCACGCAGAGAAGAGCAAATGACAGAAATAAGCACATATATGAGGCTGTATGTGTTTCAGATTTAGCAGTGGTACGTTATCAGATTAGAACAGGGTGTGAGAAGTACAGGTACACACATACAATCACTAGACAGATGAATTTCCTGAAGAAATTCAGAAGGGTGGTCCACTTGGTATAGTATTGTTATTGCAAAATTCTATATATATATATATATATATTGCTTTCAGTATCTGGTTTGACCCCCTGTGCAGCAATACCTGTAGCTACACATTTCCAGTAACTGTTGATTAGTCCTTTGTGAATTTTATTGTGCTTAGGGTCATTGTCTTGTTGCATGACCCACATTCTCTTGGGATTCAAACAATCATTAACATGATGATGATGATGATGATATGATTTGTTTCTAATTTTTCACCCCTACTAAATTAGACATGCCAATTACCCATCCCCCTAAGTAGTCTCCCACATTACATGCCCTGCTCTCGACACCAGGGGCAGAGAGATCATCCAGATGTTTCTTCCAAGTCATGTGACGATAGCCTACCGCCTCTTTTCGAACCTCCATTATTTGTATCGTTGCCGGGCAGCTGGCAGATGCCTGCGTCGACCGGCAGCACACTTTTAAAATGTGGGAAGAGCGCCATCTACCCACCCCCCGAGGGAGAGCAAGCCAATTTCCCTCCCTCCGGCCCCCAGCTGTTGGATTTGAACCTGCGACCCCAGGATCATAGTGGTAGTGATCCTGTGTAGCCCAACAGTAGCCCAACAGATATGATTTTAATAATCATATCAAAAGTAGCCAAGATATATAAATACTGTATGTATATATGTGAGCCTGGATCCTCCCAAGGTTTCTTCCTCCAGCTGAGGGAGTTTTTCCTTGCCACTGTCGCCATGTGGCTTGCTCACTAGGGGATCTGTCATTTATACTTTGTTTCTGTTTTAACCTTTCTTATTTATTTATTTATTTATTTATTAATTAATTTTATTTCTGTGAAGCTGCTCTGTGACAACTTCAGTTGTGAAGAGCGCTATAAAAATAAATTTTGATTGGATTTGATATATATATATATATATATATATATATATGAGAGAGAGAGAGAGAGAGAGAGAGAGAGAGAGACATGTAACTTAAAATACTTTTTTTAATGTCTGTATAAGAAATAAAACTAACTACACAGAGGTGAAATTAATGCAGTCCATTTTTTACAACGAAAACACCCCAAAGCACACCTTAACATTATTTGTCCTCATCTCACATTTAATTGTCTCGTCTATAATTTTTGGCTCACAGAATTAAAATTCAATGACTGAGATAACACAGGCCCCCACTTAACCTTCACCCTTGTTTTGAGCGCTTTAATGACTGCCTTGCTTCAGTAGCACCATCAGTGCTTAAACCGCTAACGGCAAAGACCATTACAAGAACAGTATCTAGAGACCAAGGACCACAATCTCATTTATAAACACAGCCTGCTCCTGCATTTATCTTCACAGCAAATTACCGACTCCTCTGTTTGTTAAAGGAACTCATCTGCATTGAGCGCTGAGTGGAAACTGCACAGCTTCGACCATGCAAGTGTGTGAGTGTGTGTGTGTGTGTGTGTGTGTGTGTTTGTTTCCTTCTATTTTGCAGCCAGACTGAGGCCCAGGAGAAGCAGCACTGGACCCTCACATGCCTCTGTAATCCATCTTAAAAGCCAGCCAGATAAGCCGTTTAAAGCGTTCAGAAAAATGGGGACGCTCTTCAAACGTCCACTCTGACATTCAAATGGGCTTTGAGCACGGACTGTTCATTGTCAAAAGGCGGCAGTAAGTGCACCCTACACGACTTACATTTTGGCTAATGTGTGAACTTGACTCAAACTAATAAGCATCGTCAGAATGTACCAGGAGGACATAGCTACCAGATCCACGTTCACAATCAATTAATTGGCCAAAGCACAATTGTAGAGAAATGCGTGTGTATGGTTGTGCATAGAACCATTACATTTACTAAAAAACATTGAAGGACCCTATTTAACGTTACACATGTCAGTGTTTAGTAGTTACACTCGACACACAAAGGTGCAGCATAAGGTTTGAGTGACAGAGTCAACAGTAAAAAGCACCTGAGTACTGAGAGAAAGTAGAGAATGGCTGGAGAGAATGTACTGAGCGAACGTATTGAATGGAAGTGCAGGAGGTACTGAAAAAATGAACTGAGTGAAAAGAATGAGAGAATGTGCGGGGATAAAGTAGAGGTACTCAGAAAATGTACTGAGTGAGAGTGCTAAAAATACTGAGACAATGTACTGAGAGAAGGTAGAGAAGGTGCAGAAAGAATACCGTGTGAAAGTACTGGGACACTGAACTGAAAGTACTGGGAGTAAGTACTGAGACACTGAACTGAAAGTACTGGGAGTGAGTACTGAGACACTGAACTGATAGAAAGTACTGGGAGTAAGTACTGAGACACTGAACTGATAGAAAGTACTGAGAGTAAGTACTGAGACACTGAACTGATAGAAAGTACTGAGAGTAAGTACTGAGGGATAAGTTCAGGAGACTGTAGTGAGTAAAAACTAAATAAAGTACAGAGAGAAAGTGCAAAGTGAAAGCACCCAAAAATCATAATTCTCAACAGCAGTCTTCATTCCAAGTAATACACTGTCTTATTAACTCCTAATTACTTTTCCTTATTTCCCTCGGTGACACACTGGCAGTGGATGAACTCCTGTCCTCCACTTGGCGCGTGCCAATTTAGCCGTCATTCAACTGACACATCAGGACAAAATGTCTCATTTCTTTCCAATGAAGTGTCCTATTAGGTCTTTGGCCAGCTAGCAATTACCCAAAAGAAATTATAATAAAGGCATCGTCTGTCATAGAGCCCACACTGCCCAGACATGGCGCTGTACTCTCACCGTTAAGCCTGATGTATGAGTGAAAGGATCGTACGTATCTGATGTGTCTCATTATGAAATGGTTGTGAGAATTTTTAAACATTATTCAACCAATCAAGATGCCAAAACACACTTTAAACTAGTTTACTGTTTGTTTGTTTGTTTGTTTGTTTGTTTGTTTTAACTAAGAAGTGTGTGGCATGAACATTAAGGAACATTAGCATAATATTACATTTAAAAGGTCAGTCAGTGTGAACCTGCATTTACAGTAGGTCAATTTTAACACACACACACACACACACACACACACACACACACACACACACACACACACACACACACACACACACACACCCACCCACAGCAACATAGCCACTTTATTTGCAATCCAACTCCACCAGTGAAGATACTGTGTATGTCTTTTCAGTTTTTTGTTGATGACTGTTGGTTGAGCTCAGGATCAGTTAGATGACCTACAGACATGATATAACAGATATCATAACAAATTACACGACTCACCATCTAATCATGGTCTCATCACGGTGTGATGAACTACCAGTGAGCAAAGCAGCTCGGAAAACAGATAAAATCCATTCATTTCCAATTCAATTCCAGTTTAAATGCCAAAGGAACTTCCAGTGCATGTTTACTGCTCTGTCCACGTGTACATGATCAACCTGCATTCAGACTCTGACTGATCAGCAAGAGGGGCGGGGTTAAAGACACCACTGACTCTATTGGGTTAATGAGGATAATGAAAAAGGAGGGTGTGTTTGCTGTCTTACTTTGCTCACAGTGTTCAATTTTCAGGACAAAAGTCCTGAGAAGGGCTTCTAATAAAGGACATTTTGGTTTAAGTATTTTTAAGAACATATTATTATGTCCTTGTCACTTTAATTATTACAGATGATAACTATTATCAAAATTCTTACATTACAGGTCAGAAACACACAGAATTTCTGATATATATATATATATATATAACTGGTTTTAAGTCCGTATTAGCATAAAAAAACAAACAAACAAAAAGAGCTGTCTGTAGTTTTCTGTTAGCCTTTAGAACCCAGGACAATTTTATAGGTAGTTGTATTTCTTAGAGACCGTCACACATAGCAGATATTATTTTCAACAATATATTTCAGGTAAAAGTTAGAAAATTTAAATACTTGTATGAATTTGACCATTTTCATTTTTGTATGAATATGACCATCAAATATTTACTTGCCTACAAAGTTTTGGTGTTTTTTTGTTTCCAAGAACTTTGATGCTTTATTTGTAATGATTACATGGATAAAAATAATAATAATAATAATAATAATAATAATAATAATAATAATCAATCTAATTTTTATTTTTTTATTTTTTTATATATGTGTCCCTACTCAGAACTTTTATTTTGAACATTGTGTGAGTAAAAAAGAGCAAACAGCCCCTCCATTCTAACCGTGATTAGATTGGGTAAGTCTTGCGGTTTGTTATGATATTTGTATGATGTCTGTAGGTTACTGATCCTGACATTTGAAGCCTTGAATTCTGGCATGTCCAGGGTTGAAAGAGTTCAGCTTAATCTGAGTGAAAGTAAAACTGTAGATGTTCTCAAGGTCAGCAAGTGAAACAAACAAAAAAAAAAACGAGCTGAGAAGATGTCATGAAAAAGCAGAATTAGACTAATGTTAAATGACACAGATATGAGTCAAAGCACTGAGGGGGGAAATATGATGTGGGAAAGGTATTTTTAAATCAGGCCACATGGTGTTATTGCACATTATTTGGCGAACATACAGCTCAGAAAGGTGCAAAACCAAGCAGAGGCCAATTTCTATTCCCTCAATGTTCTTCCACTCTGTGTTACCTGAGGGCTGCTTCTATTCGCTTACAGTACATCTCTGTTACATTTAGTGACAGGCCCAGTCTGGCTGAGTCACTGTCAATTTCTCTTATCTTCCTCCCTCGCCTTGCTGGCATTTATCATTAATGCACAGCAGGTGGAATACATCGCTATCTGACAAATCAGTAATTCAAATAAGTTTTAGTGAGCACAACATACAACCAGACCCTACAGCAAGAGGCTGGAGGACAGCTTTTAGTTGAAAACTAAAACGTGCTCTGCAAAGAAAGTACACTTTACCAAGTGACAACATCTTAAAACTAGTCAATATAGCTAATATTTCTTATTATGGGTTGATTAAAACATATATTATTAGATTTTTACATGTATTTTAAGCAATTTCACTTATTTGAAGCAGTTTCTGGTACTCAAACTCAGTTACATCTCATGCTTATTATAAATGAAACTTCTAGCCACACTCTGTTAAGGCCAGTCATAACGTAGAAAAAGCTCAATGTAGGTAATATGTTACTGTACTTTCTGAAATATGAACTGAAAAACAATTACAGGACATAAAAATAAAGTTTCAGTTGCCACTTAGTGCTCACTATGTATTACACAAAAAAAAAAAAAACATTAGGACATAAGTCAAAACATCAAAGCACAAAGCTACTATGCAAAAACCTTAAGCCACTATGCAGCATTAATCCACAAACAAAACATTAAGCTGGAAAACATTAAGCCTCAACGGAAGTGCTGAAAACATCAAAGGACAAATGAGAAAATGTTGCTCCTCCTCAGTGTATATCACAAAACCTACATTTAGAGTTATTAATATTCACCCTTAATGAGAGACTGTAGCTCCTCCTCCTCAGTGTATATCACAATACCTACATTTAGAGTTATTAATATTCACCCTAATGAGAGACTGTAGCTCCTCTCCTCAGTGTATCACAATACCTACATTTAGAGTTATTAATATTCACCCTAATGAGAGACTGTAGCTCCTCCTCCTCAGTGTATGTCACAATACCTACATTTAGAGTTATTAATATTCACCTAATGAAGTTCTTAGCTCACTCCTCCTCCCAGTGTATATCACAATACCTACATTTAGAGTTATTAATATTCACTAATGAGACTGTAGCTCCTCCTCCTCAGTGTATATCACAATACCACCATTTAGAGTTATTAATATTCACCTAATGAGAGACTGTAGCTCCTCCTCAGTGTATATCACAATACCTACATTTAGAGTGTTATTAATATTCACCCTAATGAGAGACTGTAGCTCTTCCTCAGTGTATATCACAATACCTACATTTAGAGTTATTAATATTCACCCCTAATGAGAGACTGTAGCTCTTCCTCACTCAGTGTATATCACAATACCATTTAGAGTTATTAATATTCACCCTAATAGAGACTGTGGCTCCTCCTCTCAGTGTACATATCTGGCCTACCATTTAGAGTTAATATTCACCTAATGAGAGACTGTAGCTCCTCCTCCTCAGTGTATATCACAATACTACATTTAGAGTTATTAATATTCACCACAATGAGACTAATGTCCCCTGCATTTGATCTAGGGTTATTAATGCTGTTCCTTGCAATGAAAATAATGTCCAGCACTGTGATCAGATGTAGAGATTATTATATATCATTTCAGACCAGATCACATCGATGTTGTGCAGCTGTGCTGATAAAAGTGTGTCTGCAGATCACCTTCAGGCGTTTCTGAAGGTTAGAAAAACTGACACTGAAAGAACATTTTCATTGGTTCTCTCGAGGATAGCTTTAAGACAGCCATCTACAGATCTCTATTTGATCTGTTTAATCAGCAGATTATAAGCTCTTTGCTACAGTTTTTTCATGTGTAGATACCATTAAAACCTTAAACTGTAAATGTAGTTATTGCATTCCATGACTTGACCATATTCACTGAGGCTAAAGACACTGTTGTGGGTTCTGTATGTAGAGGCTCCTGCATTGAATGTGGATGTACTTTCTGCCAGAGTCGCGGCCGTTCACAATTAAGCACCCGTGGGCCGCCACTGTGCTCACCACCATGGCTGGCAATGCCTTCTAGGAACTATTCCTTAGTAAGTAAACTTGAAACACCAAACAATGGTTGGATAAGAGAGTGAGTCAAAAGCAGCCTACAGGCCTTATACACATATACTAAAGAGGACCATATTTAACCACTGCCATGGTTGATATCATATCTGCTCTGTCGCGTTAATGCTCAACCTGCATGTAGAATCCAACTGGTCAGTGAGAGGGTTTGAGGCCGATGACGTCACTGACTCAGATATTGGTTTCTAGAGAAAAATGAGAAGGAAGGGGCTGTTTGCTCTCTTTCTTTACAAATTTGTTCCAAATTTCAGAATAAAAGTCTTGAAAAGGGATAATACTGATACATACATAAATAATAAACAAAATCTTTAAATATGATATAATAAATAATAGAACTCATATAAATATCCTTGCCAATCTAATCATTACAAATAACTCATGAATTAACTTCCACAGTTTTCAACTCTGTGAAACTCAGCTAATATGACTTCTGATGTGTGTTTTTATTGTTCTTATAAGGAGAAAATATATATATGGAATTGTGAAAAAAGTAACTTGGTTATGTATTAAAATGCACAAGTACTTGAGATAACTCAACTGCTTCAGTTTAGTGTGAAACTCACAGTAAATATTGCTGCAAAATACTGAATACAACCTGATTTGACATTTAGTTGCTGATAACATAAAATATTAATAGAACTATGAGGATTATTCAATATACAGGATATGTTTGTGAAGCATAATGCAGGTTATACGTTATAATATTCTGGATTTTGGATTTTGTCCTCTCACAGAATCATTTCTGTAAAAACAGATGTTTGACAAGAAGCTTCATAAAACTAAGTGTTTTTTATGGTCATCACTTTATTTTAAATGTTGATTTGATTTTGAGGATTTTTAATATTGTGTGACAATAAACTGGATTAAGATTAATTTGTTTAAATTAAAAAGTAGAAAACCACACACACACACACACACGCGCTTTACACGCACAAATGATCATAAGTTGAAGACATGAGTCAAACCTAGCAAATATAGTCCATGTATGAATTATTTGCTTCCATCAACCTTTTCTGCTTAAACTCTGGAAAAGAATTCATTGATTATTTGAATAACTTATGAAAACTGCAGTGCTTTGCTTTCCATTAACATAAAGAAAGTGATGAGCAGAATGTGTCGATTTATGTATGAAACTGACATTAAGACTCAGTATATTGGGCCTCCAGGCCCTCAAGTTCAAGCTGTGATTTTGTCTCTTAGGTCATGTTGGACTCATATCTGCCTGGGTAATGTTCTTGATCTGTTCAGTTTTAATTCTGAGACTTAAATAATCTTCAGACTCTGCAGTGATGTCGTCTTCCATGTCATCCAAGCACTGCCAGAAATGAAGATGAATCTTCTATTGACTTTTCAGAAGCATGCTATATTTTTAATATAGATTATAATAATTATCATATAGATATAATTTAATAGATTAAATTAGATTAATATCCTGTATAAGCTGAATGTATCAGATAGGTCAAAGAGGGCTAATGGGTTTTCTTAAGGAATGGATAGTGCCACCTTGAGTGTAGACATTAATTTAAAAAGTCAGAATATGACAATTTTATTTGTACTATATTTCACATTTTTTTAATTTTCAGTTTTCTAGTAAGTGCCAATTTTCAGATTTTTGGTTTTCAATTTTCAGAATGTTAAATTTTCTGATTTTTAGTATTGCTTGAGTTTTTTGTTAGTACTGTGTCAGATTTTGGTTTTCAGTTTTCACATTTTTAGTAATTTATCAGTTAACATGATCATGTCATGGCACTGTTTAACAATAACTTATTGAATTTGTGGTCTAACAGTTTATTGACATAGCAATTTAATTGTACTCATTTGAAGATTATTATATTATAACAGTTCCTTCTGACTGAAACTTTCAAATTAAAGTCCTGACTGTCTTGGTTGATAGGCAACATGCAACTTATTGATGATATGTGATGTCAGGTAGATAACCTACTTAGTGCATGTTAAATCAGTTGATAAGGCTTGATTCATGACTGTTAAGAAATAGCTACTTACATCTATAGAATGTTTGAAATTGTCTAAATGTGGACTCTCCAAAGCTGTTATAGAGGGGACATAAAATCTAAAGCAATCTTGCCAAGCATCTAAGACATAGAGTAGAAAACTTCAAACCACACCATAATGACCAACAGCTTTGGACTGAAATAAATAAATAGAAGTAACTGGAGCAAAGGAGATTTCTCTAGCTACACTTGGCACTGTTTTCAGGAATTTAGTGAAGAGCTGCAAACAAGTCAGACCCAAAGACCAACAGACCAATACACTTGCATAAAGTACAATCTGGACAACAACAATGTCTGGCTGTACTTCTGCTCAATCCAACTTGCCACAAACCCAGCTGTTAAAGAAGGCACCAAGAAAATGGTAGAGGGCAGATTGAATATGTTGATATTTCTACACTGAAACACTGTTTAGAATGCAGGTATATTGATAACTTTGTGTGTGTTTGCACATTTCTAACTAATCTGCTTCTTTATAGTGAACAAATAAAGAACTGAGAAATTATAGTAAACCTGAATAAACTGCTTAGAAGCTTAGCTGTCGTGACTACATAAACTATCAGAAATGTATTACTATATTGGCAATGAACAGACAGTTCTTGAAAATGGGGAACATGGACAGTAGGTAGCTCAAACAGAACAACGGTTCTAGGACTGGGTCAAGAGCATCTCCAGAGCATCAATGAGTTTGTAAGAACTGCGTCAAATTGGCTCAGTAGCACTCATGAAGGTCCCTCTCAACGGGACATAAGCTTGCGCAGAGTCTAAGTCAGTCCATATTTTGAAGGAGGAGGTGGTTAAAGGCGGCACAAAGAAGGAGACCTACACGTACAATGTGTTATATTTGAAGCGGTGTGTTTCTGACTCTCAATAAGCTTTCGTGTTCATTTATTGTTATTGTTTACTGTTGCATGAAAAATATATGTGTCCAGTGCTTTGAACACACCATTTCTTTCTTTCTTTTTGATAAATTGATTTGTTTTTGTTCCCAACTGTAATATTCAAAGCCAGGTATTAATCTAATATTTCTGCTGGGTTGCAGAATCTCCCAAGACCCCCAAACACTACTTCACTTATTTTCTTAATATTCCCTCAGTATTATCAAGCATAGATATAAATAGGCTTATGTAATCATGTTTATCGTTCCTCAATAACAGCTTTCTGCTAAGTTATGAGATACGGCTTCCCCACACACAATTGAAACAAATGAATATAATTAAATGAGGTAAGCGTGGAAATATCAGTGTAAGCAACATGTTCAGCAGAAAACCATATGTCTAAATCCCAGTTAGGTTTAGCTTTGACCTTGCTGTTGGCCAATCATGCTATAGAACCACTTTTCATGTTGATTTCTCATGTGTTACTTGAACCCATTAACAAAATATTTTGCTTATTTCAGTTTTATATTAAAAAAACAAATCTGCTTGAAATTTTCGACTTTGACTCAATATCTAGAATTATACAGCAATCAGCCATAATATGATCTTCGTTTCTACACTTAGTACACATTCCCTTAAAGAGGAGCACTCTGTGGACAAATCTCTGTTTCTCTGCATGCTATGATCTCCTTTGCCCTGATCTTCAATGTTCCGGACTATTTATTATTCTCATTTAAAAATCCACAATTATTATATATAACACTTTACATTAAGGGTACATTAATTATGTGGTATGAACTCTATTAATAAACATAACTAAATGGTTTATTAAATAACACAATTTAGGCCATTTTTTTAGCATTTCTAAATATTGAAATAATATAATACTTGAAAGTAGCAGCCAATTTCATATACAATACTTTTGACCTACAACTAAATAGGAATAATACTTAATATAAATTGTAAGTATATATAAGTGTCTTCATGCATTAGTTCATTACTCATATATTTAATTAATGCTTAATAATGTCTTAGGTAGTGTCAGTCATGCCAGAGAAACCACTAAACCATTTAGTATTTTATCACTGTCATAAGTATTGGTAATTAATGTACCCTTATTGTAAGTGGTACCTGAAAATGTGTTTAAGGATTCATAGGTGAATAATTACTTTTCACAGTATTAATATTTAAAACAAAAAACGACATATATCACATATATTACTGTTAAATGTATTTGTTTATTTATTTGTTATTTATTTATTTATTTATTTATTTATTTAATTAATTAATTAATTTAAAATACCAAACACGTTTTTCACCGTTTTGCTTTCATGTGGTGAGTAAACAGAACATTTGAAAATGCTCGAGCTGTACCCTTTGAGCTTAGTACAGCACGGCTTGACCCACCATCCCTCAAAATGCCAGGAAAACACGCATCCAGACTCTTTCCTGTTTGGCACAAAATGGTGGAATGAACTTCAGGATCTAAGCCCGAGGAAATGTCTAGACTCTAGCCTCATCTACTAGCTAGGATATTTACTGAGTGCACAGCAAAAAGCACTGTTGTAAGAATCACTCTGGAAAAGGGCCATAAATGTAAATGTGAAATGTTAAATGCAACTTTGAAGCAATTGATTTGAAAAGGATTGTGATGTTTGGCTTTTTTATTTCTACTCTTGCTGTGATGTTGATGCAGCCTGCTCTGAAGTCAGTTACCTCCCAGCACGAACAGATGCAGTATAATGCTGGCCATTTGTAAAAGCATGAACCCTTTGCCAAGGTCTGTGAATAATGTCTTTTGTTTTGCTTAGAAACCGAGCTGGGGGGTGAGGAGATACTGAGGTAGTAGACAGAAAGCAAATAGAGGTGGCCCCTCTCTGGCTATGGACCACTGCAGCCTTTCCATGTAATGTCTCCAATTATAATGAGCTTTGACTAATGACTCCCTGGCCACATTGGGGGTGGGGGCTTGGTAAAGGAGTTATAGTGGTGGTGGTTGTTGTGGTGGAACTTAAGCTGAACCTTAAACGAATAGCAGTTGAAGTCAGTCGAAAAAAAATGCTTTGGTTGTGTTTTATTTGCTGCTATGCTGCCATGAAAGTCTTTTCATCTTGTTTACTTTCTTGGCGACTTTTTAAGTAAAAGATATGTACTAACAGACCCTCTGGATTCTCAATGTATTTCACCATAAAGCAGATAAAGTATGATTATAGAGTTAGACTTAATAATTAATAGCAATACAGCACTCATATGAGCGCTGACCGTACTTGTAAACACATTTTTACTGTTGTTTTTCCTCTTCTTTTGTCCGATTTCTGATGACAACCTGCCTGTAATTGGTCTGAAAGTCCGAAGCATCCAAATGAGCCTTTTTAGTTGATCTGGACCAAGACCACCTCTTTAGGTCAGACCAAGTGACTTTCACGCCTGTTATTTTGATGCAGACCAAACTCAAAGGTCCGTGGAGCTCGCAAACAAGGTAGGTGTCAAAGCACCCTTCAGAGGCTTATCGGAACGCTGACCATAGGTGGAGCAAGGGGTGGCTTATGGAGCTCAAGCCCTGGATGTTATCTCAAAATCCCCAATTTACAAAAGCAAAAAGAATGAAGGGGGACCTCTGCTGGTCAAATAAAACAAGGGAAGAGGGACTGTTGTCGGTCCAAACAAAATGAGCACAGTGATTAACCCACCCAGTCCTGGGCAGAAGAAAGATCATGAGATGAAAACATGCAGAAGCGTTTAAAAACATCTACATGTCTACAATGATTTTGGGATAGGGTAACTAATCCCCAATGGAGTAACCTTTTACCAGTCTGCAGACATCAAATGTCTCAGACATTTTGAGCAGGCCTGGGTCAACCACTGTCCCTGAAGCTGACTGTGACCTTCAGAGGTCTGTGTAATTCATTAAAGGTTGACTTTGGTCACCAAGCACCATGACAGTTATTCCTAATTGATGCTGTAAGGTATTGTGGAAATCCAAACTGAATTAAACTGAAGTCTGAAACAGACTCTTTAGCTAAGAACAGGATTCGTTGCTTCTACTCGTTTTCAATTTCTCAAAGAAGTTTGTCGAGAACCTGTAGAGCAGTGGATGGCCGAAGAAAATGTTCTGTTGTGAGCAAAAACTCTTCAGATCAAGAACACTCTCAAGGTTGTACAGGCTGAGTCAAACACAACGATAAAGCGAGAGAATATACCACAAGAACCTCAGAGGGTTTAAACACATGATGCAAACCACAAGTAAGCCTCAAATACATAAAGGCAGGTTACAGTTCGCTAGAAAGCCCTAGAAGTTCTAGTTCAGATGAGAGGAACATGAACTTAATCTTCTTCAGACGATTAAAGAAAAATTCAATCTCAAACCTGCTCACGATCTAATCTCAAAAGGCCCTCGTGTGAAATGTGGTCCATGTGGCCACAATGGAGGGGGTGCAGTCTTCTTTATTGATGATGTGACTGCAGTCGGCAGCAGCAGGAGGATTTCAGCAAATGTCCAACCAAATGTCTGGAAAATCAATGGTTGGTCCCTTATACAACAGCAGGGCAATCATATTAAACATACTGCTAAAAGCAACTATGGGCTTTTAGAGCCAAAAAGAGTGGAATTCATTCTTTGGCAGCCCCACTAGAGCAGGATTTCATTAACAGAAGACAAGACGAAGGCAAAATCCTCAAAACAAGCAAAAGGCTGAGAAAGGTGTCTGTGTTTCTGAACTTCAGAAAGAACACTGAATTCAAAGGATTTGCAGCAGAACTGAAAAAAAAAAACCTTTTCAAGTGCAAACATCTTACATCTAGTCTATATTTCATCACTGTCACACAAAAAAAACATGACAGTTTTAACTATTTGAAATATGATCATTTGAATCTGCGCTTGTTACACTGGATTTTAATATTTATGTTTTTATCATAGCCACTCATTTTTTTAAGAAGACTTTCAAAATATTTGTTATTCTGTTTATTATTTTATATAAATGGGTGCAACTGTAATTGCAATCTCCCCTGGGATTAATAGAGTCTGATTCTGAGTCTTAATAGTGTGGTGTAGTGAATTGATTAGAATGCTGTAAGTGACTCTCCTTCTCCTGTAAAGTTACTCAGATCTAAAAATAAATATATTGCCAAACTAAAATGTTCCCAATAAATGTTTAACAAACAAATATGACAAACATATTTCAAACACACATTGCAATTCGCAAGGAGCTCCCATCCACTGGGGGTGCTGTTTTGTCAATTAAATTCTTAGGTTAACTTAAGTTTAGGTTACGTTTGGGTTAAGTATGTTTACTTTCTGAGTTGAGGTTGGGGTGAGGAGAGTTTAAGATTAGGTAATGGTTAAATTTAGGGTTAAATATATATATATATATATATATATATATATATATATAAGATTAGATAGATAGATAGATAGATAGATAGATAGATAGATAGATAGATAGATAGATAAATAGATAGATAGATAGATAGATAGAAAGGTAAAATCCTCCAAAACAAACAATGTACAAATATATATATATATATATATATATATGTGTTGATGATGATGATATTATTATTATTAGTGTGTGTGTGTGTGTCATGTTAGGGGTCTCTGTCAGTAGATCTCCGTAACATAAAGGAGATTCCAATTAATTCTGTTTCCAAGTGCTTGCCCTTGAATATGCCTTGTAATTCTTTGTATCCCTGCGCCCACCGCAAACTGCACCACCATAGCACCACCCATGCATCACATTCAACATGAGCACACAACTCCTGGCAAATGAGCAGACAGCACTGCTTTGATCTGCCTGTGATATCTGTTGAAATTTCCATCTCACAACAAAGGGACGCGGACGAGAAGCAGGTAAGCCCTCTGGCCTGATCTCAGACAAACACACAAGGCTACTTGTGCTCAAGAAGTGGCATGGGTCATTAAATCTCCCCCACGGTAGAGAGGCAGATGAGAGCGAGAGTTGGGGAAAGGGATTTGGCTGTTGTCAGGGAACAGGCAGAAGAAACTTTCAGCACGTGGGGGTACATACATCTCAGTAGACCATTAGCAGAAAGATCGTCCACCTCGAAGAGAAAAGGTTACAGTCAGATCTGATCTAGAACCTAGAATGCATTCTGTGACCTCACCCAGTCTGGGCTGGTGCCACCTTTTAATTCACGATTGTTCCACTCTTCCGTGCAGAATTCTTTCAGTCTTTGTGCAGGCTGTCTTATATTCTCAAGGTTCCTGGTGGATTCTATGATGGAGATCTCCAGGCTCTGCTACAGCAAAGCCCCAATCAACCATGAACCCTTCCGAGGTTCTTGTGCTCAAATGTTGTATTTGGTTTGCACCAAACATGTCTTGTGTGCCCAAATAATTCAATGTTAGGTTCTTCTGTCCAAGCACATTGTTCCAGTAGTCCTGCTCTTTGTCTAGGTGCTCTCTGTCAATTATGTCTCTGTCTCTGTCTACCTGCAGTTCCCGTGGTGACAATTCTGTATGCATCTTATCATCAGCTCTTGGACTGAACCTGCTAGGATGACCTGATCTGACCATGTTATCCGTGGTTCAAATATCATAGCCCGGAGCAGGCTGATTTCTAATTGTCTTTCAGATCCATTCCCAGACTAACCTTCATCTACAGCATTCATTCTGAAAGCTTCAGTGAGCACGTTGGATTTTGCCATGGTGATTCCACTCACTTTAACAATCAAGTGCAAGACAAACTAAGGTCTGAGGTTTAAATAGACACCATCTCCCAAGGTCCTCTTTAATGATGGTCTAATTAGCTACAGATGATATGCTCCACCTGACTGTGGGGGTGTTCTAACCTCACAGAACATTGTATCTAACAATATCACGATTGGATTTAAAATGGTGGAGATATCACGATGTTTAAATATGATGGAAGGTGTTCAATGTGTTTTCACAAAACTAAGCTTAGAGGTATCTTTAGAGTGTAGTCTGAGTTTCTTTGGATTGGACTGGATAAGAACACCTGCGAAATGCATGTAATGAAACACTTCCCTGCATTTCACTCACTCATGGAAAAAAAAAAAAAAAAAAGAAGTTCTTAAAGTCATTGTTTCCAACTCACCGAAGAACGAGAAGAACAAAAAAAAAATACTCCATGGTTCTCACTTCATTCTTAGAGCCTTTTCTTGCTTGTGGTTGAATTATGGCCTTGTGATCTGCATGCAGGTGCTGCTGAAGCAAAAATGAAATTGACCGAGGCAATGAGGTCAATGAAAAATAATTTTGAAAGGCATAATAGCTCATTGAATGTGTGGAGTTTTAATATTTGTAATGAAAAGCGAATCAAACTGGGAGGCAGCGTGGTTGACTTTACCATTATTCTGATGTTGGAAAAAAAAAACGTGTCTTAAAGCTCCATTTTACACAAGGAGTAATAGAAAACAGTGCAGGTTATTGGTGATATGTATTCTATAAGCCTTTAGGGTTCTATAATGAGTGATATCAATGCATTACAAGGTTAATGTGCTTACAGAGCACTTATTTGAATTTACAGAAAAAGAAAGAAAAGAATTGTAGTGTCAGATTAATTTGAAATATTCAAGGCCGGAGAAACACAAACGTTTCCATCTTTCTTGAAATTTATATAATCACATTTTTCTCTCTGTGTGTGTGTGTGTGTGTGTGTGTGTGTGTGTCCATGCAAGTACAGTGTAAACTGTGCCCTGACTTGACCTAAGTAAGTGCTTACAGTGCACACACCAACTGCTTTACTTTGCCTAATGATTACATGCTCATGAGGGTCAGAGGGTGGTCTTGTTCTGTTAGCCCCATAGTGGTCACCCCTACTGTTGAATGGAAATCAATTTGGATACCATATGGTGGATTAACTGCCACCGTTAGTTAAAAGATTCTTTAAAGGATTCTCACATAAATATGTCCTTGACTCTGTTCACACATGGCATTAAATCACTGGATGACCCACTCATTACTGGTCAGCACAAAGTTGAGGTCTGAGCAGGGTGCAGTCATCGGCTGACCCCCACACACCGACTTAGGCTAGCCACTGACCTAGTGCTCGGTTCTCCATGCCTTCCCAGCCTCTGCAGGTCCATCCTCGGACCAAATATTTCCCTGTATACAAACCTAATTTTTTAATTTCCTAAGCATATTTTTAATTAATTTTATTGTAGAAAATAAACTAAGACAAACATTACAAACAACAGGGAGGATAAAAATAATGAGGTCTGATATAAAACATTTCTTAATGTTGTTGTTGATGATGTGCTGAAAATTATTAACTAAACTAATTTATAACGATAATGAAAAAGAGATAAATGAATAAATTGGAAAAACTAAAAAAAAATTGCAATAAAATGTGATAGTGAAAGATAATGAAATGAAGATAAATTAATAAATTGGACAAATTAAAAAAAAATTGTTTAATACTCTGATTAACTGCTGGTGGACCACAGAAAATGCCAATGGACTCGTAATGCCATAAATGGTCTAAGAGTGGTTCACTGTCCTCTTGCTATCAGGTTGGCTATTTCCGAGAAAATGCATTTTGAATTGCAGTATAAACAAAACAACAAAGATTGAGATGCACTAATAGGTGTGTCCTGATTAATGTAGGACGAGGGAAAAATTGTTGCAATGTTTTGGCCAAAACGTCACTTTAAAACTGATCATGTCAGATCAGATCTTGCTTTATCGGTCAATTATGTTTGTGTATAAACAAAATCCATCTTTGTTTATACAGTCGAGCTCACAGTTCTCAGTAGCGTGTAATAAACATTACAGCTACGTTCCCAACGTTGCGCTTTCCATACGGCAAGTCTTCCAGCATTTCTTTGGCAACCTCAAGAGTACGAGGATGGCCAAAACATCCAAGCAAATAAACAGGAATATTGATTATTTTCCATTAACTCAGATCATTTTACTAGGCTAACGATAACGTCCCATTGTATTCAGGGAGCGCAGTCCCTGTTTAATATTTGTTTATGCAACAGTTGTGACTGAAACACTAAATATGCGTGGCATTTCAGCTACAGATGGGGAATGGCGCCTGAAACAGATTGCTTAGCAAAGCCACCATTAGCTCCTCCAAGAAGGAGAAACACAGCCTCATTCATCAGCTCTGACACTCTATATCTCAACACCTGAGAGATGACTAAACTCATACACTCCCATCATTTCTCATCCACACAGACCACTGGTTTTTTCACAGTGTCAGGACATGGGGTCATACATATATGTCCCAATATATACTGTACATACTGTACGGGTGCACCTATAATGCTGTGGTCCATATGCCTTATATTACACTGCACTCTTACAAATAATGGTGCTACAAAGGTTTTGGCTCTGTCAAAAAGAGATATGAAAGAAATGCCTGGAGAACCTTTAAAAGGCTTAATCAAGGACAGTTAAATGTTCTTTATTAAAAGGCTCTTTATAGACTCACAGCTCTCAAAATGTTTCTTTAAGAAACTGTAAATGTATTTTTCTATGCCAGCGCTCAAAGAACCCATTGTAGGACCTGAGGGTGGCTGATGGTGGAACTCGACAAAAAGCCATGCAGTGTCTGTTTACAGAGAAGATCAGCACAGAAACTGGGCTCTTCCTCAATAACTTTATTGATCGACAGCACATTCCGACCATTGACTTTATGTTTTTTTGGGGTTATTATAATGCTATATAGAGTTAATTACAGGTAGATAATCACTGACCAATGACTTTGGCAAAATATAGATTTTTCTGTAACATTAGAGGTTAAAAAAGGTCAGTCTTGACTTTATATTCATTGATCATTCAACAAAAATCGATTGGATTTAAAAATTGGTCTTTTTTTAACCCACCCCTACTGGCTGGACATCTGTTTTCAAAACTACAGACACTGATATGGAGTAATGTGGAGTAACCTACTCCCCCTATAGAAGTCACATGATAAACAAAATAACTAAATAAATAAACAAATAAATAAATAAACGGTTAAATTCATGGAACTGAACAAACAGCCTAGTAATAAGTGTAACTGGAACACTAGATGGGTACTTAGGTGAGGTGTCACATACTTTGCTTTCGTTCAGAAACTAAATAGAATATATAAATATGTCTTTTTTCTTCTTGACGACAATCTATTAAATTCTTAGAATGATTTTTGTTTGCTTTCTTAACATTCAGCATCAAAATCTGAGATTCCTGAAAACCCGATTTCATGAACTTATACGTATTCATACTTAAATCCGACAGTCGTTTGTATAAATCTTTAAATTCAAGCAGAATATCAGTAAAATCACAGGCTGTGTGATATTTATTTATTTACTTATAACTGTTTAACAGAACAAAAGGTTATTTGACTGGAAAGACCTTCTCTTTGCATCCATAAAAATTACCCTAATAGTGGTGTAACTGTTTATGCTAACCTTCATAGCGTCAATCAAGACACCTTATAAATGGTCCTACATAGCTAACAGTACATCAGTCAATCCCTGCTGCAGTTTCTCCTGTCAAGCTCCACTAGCTCACCAGTGTGGGTTGTGGAAACTTGATCTTATGATTCTCTCCCTCTGAAACACTTCTACCTACACATGAGGTAGAACACAATAGTCTTTAAGTTGCTGTTTCCAAATGATAAAAAATCACATTCACCCTAATGAGACTGTATCTCCTCCTCCTCGGTATATCACAATACCTACATTTTAGAGTTATTAAATTCACTCTAATGAGAGGCTATAACTCCTCTCCTCAGTGTATATCACAATACCTACATTTAGAGTTATTAATATTCACTAATGAGGGCTGTAGCTCCTCCTCCTCAGTGTATATCACAATACCACCATTTAGAAGTTATTAATATTCACCCTAATGAGAGACTGTAGCTCCTCCTCCTCAGTGTATATCACAATACCTACATTTAGAGTTATTAATATTCACCCTAATGAGAGACTGTAGCTCACTCCTCTCAGTGTATATCACAATATCTACATATGAGAGTTATTAATATTCACCCTAATGAGAGACTGGCTCCTCCTCACTCAGTGTATATCACAATATCTGACTAGAGTTATTAATATTCACCTAATAGAGAGACTGTGGCTCCTCCTCACTCAATTAGTATATCCCCTAAATACCTACATTTAGAGTTATTAATATTCACCTAATGAGAGACTGTAGCTCCTCCTCCTCAGTGTATATACAATACCTACATTTAGAGTTATTAATATTCACCCTAATGAGAGACTGTAGCTCCTCCTCCTCAGTGTATATCACAATACCTACATTTAGAGTTATTAATATTCACCCTAATGAGAGACTGTAGCTCCTCCTCCTCAGTTTATATCACAATATCTACATATATGTTATAAATAATAATTACGCTAATGAAAGAGACTGTTGCTCCATGTCAGTATATATTATAGTGCCCCATATCAGACTAATGGGCTCCACAACACCTCTGAAAGTGTCCTGTAGTTTATGTCATGTTAAGACATTACTAGCTGATTTATCACCATCCAACCTCATTCTTTAACCTTAATCCCCAACTGATCACAAAAGTACTGTAAGGAGAACCATCATTCAAAAGAACACAGTTCCTCTGCTCCACAGCTCAATGCTGCGGGGCTTTATACCCCTCTAACCCACATCTGGCATTCTGCATGGTGCCAGTGGTTTCATGTTTATCTGCTCTTTATTGATGCTTCTTTACAGGGACTAGAGTGAAGCTGTGTGTCCATTTGGAGTCCAGAATTAAACACCTTGACTTTTGGGGCCCTCCATCAGGCCCCCAGAAAGCAATTATATTTTATATTCATAATTAATTTCTCCATTTTTACAGCCATTTAATAGTTTACCAACATTTAATCACGATCATCAGTGGAGATCTCTCTAAAGCACTGCAATATGTCTGCATTTATAGTTCCGTCCTGTTAAATGACTGTTCTGACACGCCAGAGGAACCAAATCTGCTTTAAAGTTCCTTCAGCAGAATCTGTTTCTCTTCAATTAACCCGACGTCCTGAAGGAATTCGGAAAGGTCCAAACTAAACTTTCACATGCTGTCAAAGAGCGACCATCTGGGACAGTCTTCAGTCATGACAGTTTCAGTATTGCATTTTCGAACAGTTTCCAATCTGTTTCATTCTCACATCATTGGAAGGAATCATAAATATGGAAATAGTGCCGGCCTCCATTTCTCAAGCTCTGATTTGTCTCTTTCAAAAGACAACGACATATTTTATTTTATTTTTTTATTTTTTTTGTTGTTTTTTTTTTGTACCATTAGTATTTTATACAGTGTGATTCCGATTTTGATTAAGTCTAGTCATGTCCTTGCATGTTTATCTGTTTATTTATTTATTTATTTATTTATTTTTTAATATGACAGTGAAACTAATAAAAAACATCATTATACAATGGCCTCATGATCACGATGGAACACCTGCAGCAAAAATATACAGAAATATACATGGAGCAGCTGTGGCCAAAATAGATGAACTGCCCCATCATAAAAACATAGTCTAACAATTAAACCATTCAAGTTCTGTTTAGGGGCACCGTGGATCCCTGAGCATATTTAAATGATTAAAAAATACCCTTAATTATAATCTCAACTTAATACTTAATGACTTACCCAGAGCTGGTCCTGATCGGTGTGCTGCTGTAGGCAAGATTTTGGATGGTGCTCCTCGCAGGATGTCATGTCTTTGGGGTGTTTGTTTATTTATTTATTTATTTATTTATTTATTTATTTATTTATTTAAAAACAGAATTGAACTGTAAAAATATAATTATAACAAAAAAAAAAAACAAAAAAAAAAAAAAAACAAATACAATAATATATAAATATAAAAAATAAAGGTAAACAAACAAGCAAACAAACAAACAAACTAATTAATTAATTAATTAATTATTTTCTCAAGGGGTGTCTAAAGAAAACAGTGCCCATCTTCCCAGTAAGAAAACTCCAACATCAGCTTTCTGAGCGAGTTGCGTTCGATACATGTGTCACATGATCACAGTTAACAATAGCTGAGATCATACGGGCAGAGACGCTGGACTGATTTTCCTTTCTGAAGGCTTTAGTTTAGAGATTTGGGAAAGTGTTTAACAGCCACCCAAGGATCTCAGCTGCAGTTCATTAATCCTTACATTCACTCTGTGTCACAGTGACACTCATTTACTCGCGGCGTATTCTCCGAGAGGTAAATAAAAACGGATAAAAATCTAAATGTGCATAAAGATCCGCAGGGAAATTTGATCTCTGGATTTCACTGGAGCTGTTTTACAGCAGAACATGCAAACAATGTAACATCTGAACAATAACAATTACGCATTTGCTTTATAAACAGCTCTGAAGAGCAACTTATGGTACACAGACGTTAGCAAATACACACACTAGGGGGCAGTGAGCACACATGCCTGGAGAGGTGGGCTGCCTTATCCACGGCACTCAGAGAGCAGTTGGGGGGTTCAATGCCTTGCTCACAGGAACTTCAGTCATGCCCTGCCAGTTCAGGGAATTGAACCGGCAACCCTACAGTCGCACGGCTAGTTTCCTAAAAGCAGGCCACAACTGCCCCAAATGAGGTTGAAACTCACAGTTTGGAGCTGTTCACGGTGGAACATTGACACATAGTATAATATCTGAATCTAACGGTATTGAGAACCACAGCACAACACGTTCACCCTGTACTAACTAGTTCTTTCACATCAGTTGTCCACCAACAACAGATGTCAGTCCAGCGTGTGTACTACAGCACAGAGACCGGTCAGACTGCAATGTTTTCAAGGCACTGGAAGCTGACCAGTAAGGGAGTCAGAGTGGATTATGTCACACACACTTTGAGAAACATCACTCTAAACAAAATAAACGAGTGGAGAAAGTGTCTTTATATAAACTCTTACTAAAAGAAAGTGATTTTACTCGAGCATTCATTAACAGCACATCTTCTGTAAACTGTAGGGCTGTATAATTAACACACGCGAAGATCGATATCGGCTGATATTCAGCATTAAGAGGCAAAATACTCGCTCATTTACATTTATATTTATGGCATTTGGCAAAACAAATGTCAGAATGGAGATCTCGATACCCAGTGCTCAACATAAAACACTTTATTATGCAAGACATTGTTTATTATAAGCCTTTAATTAATGAATTAAATTGAATTTAATGAATCAAATGCTGTTGAAAGAGATGGTCTTCGGTTGGCGATCAAAGACCCCCAGACGAACCCAAACGTTCGTCTCCCAGGTGAAGGTAGTTCCACCACTTTGGAGTCAGGACAAAAAAGAGTCTGCATGCTTGTCGTCCATGCATCTTGAGGGATGGTGGGTCAGGACAAGCTGTGTTTGATGCTCGAAGGGATTGTGGAACAGATTGAGTTTTGATCATTGCCGTCATGTATGGAGGTGCTGGTCCATGTTTTGCTTTGTATTTGCTTTGCATCAAGGTTTTGAACCTGATGTTCAGCTACAGGAAGCCAATCAAGAAACCACAGCAGTGGGGTTACATTGCTAAGCTTGGGAACATTGAAAGCGAGACATGCCGTCGTATTCTGGACCGGTCGAGGAAGGCCAGCCAGTAGGGAGTTGCAGTGGTCAGATCTTGAAATGACGAAACGGAACAAGCACTTGAGTGCTTCTGGAGAGAAAAGGTGGAATTCTCCTGATGCTTTAAAGGAGGACTCTGCATGGGTCAGGAACCATAACTGGTCATCTTGGACAGCCTGCACTTCAAGTCAACAAAGTAAATGATGATCGCTGTCCCGAGCAAAATTGAGCACCTTTTAAACGAAAGATGCTTAAGTTTTTGACAAGGAACCACAACTGCAGTGTTTTCACAGTGTTACATGTGTTTCTCCTCCGGCGTCATCATGGTGCAATAGGGTGGGGGATGGTTTTCGCTGGTGTAACCTCGACACTTAGTGGGAGTAATTCTTCTCTTGTGGAAAATGTTCTTTCTACAGTCAGGCGCCCAGTGGTCTGAACCACTGGAATGGCACATGAAGAGAAATACTCTGTGGCCTTAGGGTTAGCTTAGCTACAGCATATAACTCCGCTCTAGGAATATTTAAAGAGCCTGGGGAGTCCCGACGTATGCAACATTCAAGCTGCGATACAGCTGAACCAGAACACAAGGACAGATATTTAAAGATCAGAAGGGGTTTCATTTCAAGGGCTGCATCACAATTACAGAAAATTCCAATTTACAACTTTTTTGGATTCAAACATAAATAGCTCAGGAAGAGAACGTGTTGCCAGTTGTGTCGTTTCTGCACCAAAATTTAAGCCAATTTTCTCAGACCATCTTTTCCTTTTTCGCACACACACACACACACACACACACACACACACACACACATTTCACATCATAACCCCGAGCAACCCCCTGCTACATTGAAATGGATGGAGTGAACAATGCCTGTAAATGAAATATGTTTCAAAGCGGGGCGGGCTCACTTCAGTCATGGTTACACAGACCCCTTTTTGCGTGAGGGTGGATAAAAAGGACGCGGCTGATTCTGCAAATATGCGATAGCTTAAACAAAATCCCCGAGCCGTGTCAAGAGCTTTTCGCCTGAGCCTTTGCTCTTTATAACGACACAGCTCCTTCAGAAGTGACATCGCAAGCTAGTATGAATTATCAAAAACAGTGGGTACTGTAACAGCCATAAAAGGGAATTTCTGCATAATTCGTGGGTAGAAATGTGAATACACGTCATCCAGAATGGGGGCTCGGTGTGAAAGCGGTGGTTTACTGTAGATAGGCAGGAGCCTCCATCTATAAAATGTACCTACGCTCTTCGAACCCGAGATCCACACCTCAAGGGGCAGTTATATGCTGTTTTATAGGCTTCATAGCTCAGGATCAAAGTAACCTACATACATCATTATCAGTAAGTGATCCAGATCCAGAAAAATGGCTAAAATTCACTCTTTTCCAACTGAATTAAATCCCACTTTAAAAGCCAAAGCAGCTTCCAGTGCATGTTTATTGCTCTGTCCACATGTACATGATCAAGCTGCATACAGACTCGGCCTGATCAGTGAGAGGGGGCGGGGCCACTGACATCACTGAACCAGATAATGGTTCATAAGGAAAATTAGAAGGGAGAGGAGGGTGTTCAATTTCAGAATAAAAGTCTTCAGAAGGGATAATCCTGAAACATACATAAATAACAAAAATATTAAATTATATTCCTGTTTTTGTTTTATATTGTTTTGATAAAACACTCTGGATGATCAATTTCCCAACGGGATGTCTGGGATGTAAAGTTTTTTGGGTTTTTTTTAGTCCTTTTAAGCCTCATACATAAACAGAATGTGGTATGACTAAGTACATTTTTTAATCAAAACATGCTGAAATTTATTTAAAATATCTATTAACGATCTAATAATTTACATCCCAAATGAAGACACATTTGAGTAGCTTACAATCTCCTGTAATCACAGCAATATCTAACAATATCTGCCATGTTTTCAATTTTTTGGTGAATGAAAGTACATCAAATTACAAAAACAACCCACAACTTTGGGGTTGTAATGGTTAAAGGTTTTTGTTTGTTTGTTTGTTTGCTTGTTTTTCATAAACACAAACAAACAATAATATATATATATATAATCTCTTAAAAAAATCATCACAGACCTTCCTTTCATTGTACACATACATATATTGAGTTTTAATGATGGCACATGATCTGAAAACTGTTCTGAAACACATGTTCTTTAGGGATTACTGTTAAACTGGGTCCCTCACGCTCATGTCTTGCGAATTAACCCTAAATCTATCTGGAGATAGAGGGTTTTGGGTTGTTTTTTTGTTTTTTTTGTGTAATGTGTTTTAAAAGACACACGACCAGTTTTCACTCCTTTTTCCACTTTATGTCACTGTTAACTGAATTAACAGGCTGTTAATTCATCATCTTTTGGTGTTATACTTTTCGGTGTGGGAACCCAACACCTCAATTCCTCATCCTCAAATGACATGCGTTGCATACTGGTTCATGGCATTAACTGGATACTTTAAAGTAACTAAAATACTTTGGCTTTATAAAAATCTACTACAAAGAAGCATAGCATTCACACCTCTCTCAATGACTGTTTTCTAAATGTGTTTACAGTTTGCATAAGTATTAATATACATCAACACAACTTGCATAAATTTAGAAACATGGATGTACACTTTAACAAGCATGCCCTTAGCATGTCTGTTGCTGGGTAACAGTCGGAGTGAAGTTGCTTTGTGCTTGTAGTGCCTTTAGAGTGGCCATTTCAACTCATGCTGCCTGAAAGAATGACAATCTGTGGCAGCAGTCGTGGCTTTTGTGTGGGAAAAGTAGCTCCCATCCACACAGGAACCTGAAAAGCACACATCATTCTGAATGATTACACCTCCACAGTGGGGTCCACGGTGCTGGGATATACACATCCACGGCTCATATCCCTTTAGAAGCATCATTTCGGAGCTATTACATTGGACTGAATGTTCCTGAGCTTGCTCTGCCTGAATAAATATACATAATGGGCGAAAAGAAGAAGGGGAAAGGTTTTATTTTGCTAAGGCAAGTGTCAAGATGAAATTGTACTCATTATGCTATTACATGCAACTTATTTATTTATTTTTTGTTTTTGTTTGTGTTTTGCCTGTGGGTTTTTTTTTAGATCACAAACTTTCCTACAGTGGGTACAAATGGTTTCTCTTTATTATAAAACTAGTGAAGTATGACTTTTAAAGATCCGCACAAGAAAGAAAACCAATGGCGGAGGGATTTTTAATAACAGTCTATAATTAAAGGTGCTAATAAATGAAACTAGTCAGTGATACGTAATCACTGTGTAACAGTTGTGCTGCTATTTGATTGAATACCATAATAGAATAAATCATTAATAAACTAATCAGGATTTTTTTTATTGATTCAAAACAAAATACATAAAAGGTTAAAAAAAAATTTATAATAAAGAAAAAAAATATATAAATATATATATAAACTGAAATCATATAATATTAGCAGAGGTCGATGAACTGGACAAACACAGTTTATTATTGATGCTCTATTTATATATATGCTCTCTCTCTCTCTCTCTCTCTCTCTCTCTCTCTCTCTCTATATATATATATATATATATATATATTCAACATTTACTGTTTACCTCCCACATTACTTCCTAGCAGAGAACCCATTATATGAACTTGCTGCCTTCAGGGCAGCGGTTTTCTGTTAATTATTGCAGTTATTAAATAAATAAGAACATTTACAATATGTATACATTGATATAAAAATCTTTGACATTTCTGCCTCTAGAGATGTTCTGGTAGACTAAATAACATTGACATAATCATGTCATCTGTTGATGTCACGTGCTGTCATGAGCTAGACACAAACTGACATGAACTGGACACAACATGTAAACCAGTTCCTTACTTCCAATAGTGGAAAGTGTCATGAATGTGTTTAAAGCATTTGTTATGACATAAAACATCATAGAATTTGATGTGACAGTTAGTGGTAAAGGTGATATGGCACTGGTTTATTGATAGATTTATCCTGATGTGAATAACATGTCTATGCCACTGTTACGTAACACATTTAGGGTAAAATGTTTCCAAAATGACATTTTTACATTTGTTTTCAATGCAAATTTACCTTTTTTAATGATTTCTTTAAGGACAAATATATCAGTGGTTTTCTGCTGTTGATCAACAGGGTGACAGTAGGTAGTGTGTGCCGCACAACTTCAGGGATATGCTGAAACTATTGAATGCATATTTGCAGTAAATAATGCAGTAAGAAGGAGTGAAAGACAGATGGAGAAAGGCCACTGAATGGGCAGTTGAGAGAGGACATCCAATGAAGCAGTATTTTCGCAGTTTCTAATTTGAGCTCTTGCAGTTATAGGCTATGTTCACACAGCAGACAAAAGTGAAATCCAATCCATTCTCATTTTTGTAATGTGTGACTCGGATTTTTCAGATTATTTAGAATATTCTGATTATTTGATGATTATTGATCATTATTTGATGATGATTGATGACCTTATGATTTTTAATTTGTAGTGTTAGTGGCTACGTTTACATGCACCCTAATAATCTGATAATTAGTTGACTTGTTCAGCCAGAATAGAAACGTCCATGTATACACTTCAAGGTATACATGCGACAAGGATATTAATAATAAATTATTCTAAATACGTGACTGTGGTTCAAATGATGGACTTTTATTCTGAAATTTGAGCACAGTGCGAGCAAAGGAAAAGAGCAAACAGCCCCTCCCTTCTCGTTTACTTCTATAATCAAATGTCTGGGTCAGTGATGTAATTAGCCCCACCCACTCTCACTGATAAGTCTCACTGGTCTGTAGATTACTTTGATCCTGAGTTACGAAGCCTAGAAAACAGACATGTAACTGCCTGCAAAGTGTGAATCGCCAGTCGTAAGACTTAAAAGCAGCATAACGTCTTGTTTTCATTACACTCTTATTAAGGTCATATTTTTACTGTATGTGTGTATGGGGTGAGGAGTAAATGGTGCATTGGTTGGTCCCTTTCAAAGCTTGTCCCATTCGCTTTATTTATTTATTTATTTATTTATTTATTTATTTATTTATTTATTTTTCCAGTGTCTCATAGCTGCCTTCTACAGGCTGTTGCTATGATGCAGCAATGAAAGGAATGTAGGTATAACTGGATGAAAACAGTGATTTAAAGATGGACTATCCATCTCAATTTCAGATCTATATGCCATTCCGATCATTCCTCTCTCCACAATCTGACGAGAGGTCACAGCTACCATAATCATCAGTTTTCCATTTATCTCTCACTGTACACTTTGTTCACTGTGTTTAAATCACATACTGCTGAACATAACCTCACACTCCTACTCAAGTGGTTTCTGTTCCGTCTCTTTGTGCCGCATGAAAGACATGGGAACGCCGTGTGTGTACTCCGCAGATAAGGATAAAACGAATGTAGATGATAGTACAAACATAATCCAGTGGGATCACAAGCAATGCCACAATTATGTGGGGGTATTTAATGGCTCTGCTCTGATAGGATTGTCCTGATGGGTGTTGGATGACACTGTATATTCATGTAACAATGCGCAACCATTGAAACAGATACACAGTGCAGTGCTTATGAACCACCTGTGTGGGAGTGTCCTTCCTGCTTGATATAAAGTTTGTATATATATAGCCTGATACAAGCACAGCCTCACTGAGCTCCACAATACAACATGCATACAAACTGATCACAGTGCACACAATACACTACTTTTATTCCCACAATTACTATTATAATTTAATTTACTGTATAAAACCTCCCCCATTAGTTCCTAACAGAGACCTGGTTACATGTAGCCCATGCAGAGCACATGCTACCTTCAGGTTGCTGCTAAAAACGGTGTGTGTGGACAGTGTGTGGACAATTTTGGTTTTAGTTTAGTTTAGTTTTAGTTTTATGGTTCTTATTTTTATAACTTGGAAGCGGTCATTTTAACTCCTTCAGGGACACTAAAGTGGCCTTCCAGCTCTCTCCCTATTATTCTGACCCAAAACATGTCTCCGCCACCTTTATGCGGTCATCACAGTCTTGTTGGTACATGGTGGCCATGCAGCAATCATCCACTACTCCATCCATCTGCACCATCCAAATTGTTTTAATGGCACTTGGAGCTGACCAGTAAGGGAGTTATATATATACACAAATATAAACTCATTTTATATATATATATATATATATATATATATGCCTCCTTTTGCGGCCGATACAGCGTACATTCATCTTGGGAATGATCTTTTTTGGATACAATCCGTGTTAGCACCCCAACATCCCTTTCAGACAGCTTCCTCTTGCGTCCACAGTTAATCCTGTTGGATGTGGTTCGTCCTTCTTGGTGGTGCTGACATTACCCTGGACACCATGGCTCTTGATACATCACAAAGACTTGCTGTCTTGGTCACAGTTGCTCCAGCAAGATGTGCACCAACAGTTTGTCCTCTTTTGAACTCTAGTATGTCACCCATAATGTTGTGTTCATTGCAATATTCTGAGCAAAACTGTGCTCTTACCTGCTAATTGAACCTTCACACTCTTACTGGTGAAATGTTCATGCTCTTACTGGTGAAATGTGCAATTAATGAAGATCAGCCACCAGGCTGCTCCAATTTAGCCATGAAACCTCCCACACTACAATGACAGGTGTTTCAGTTTCATTGTTCAACCCCTGTATAATAATATCTTATAATCCAGTTGGACTGACTGACGAGGACTTGCTGGTCAGCTCCATGTGCCTTTGAAACACTGCAGTCTGATCTATCCATCCCCCACCAACAAAAGAGCTCTGTTTCAACAATAGTGTTATATAGTTTCAGACATTACAACCCCTGGCAAAATTAATGGAATCACCACTTATGGAGGACATTCTCTTAATTCTTTCATTTTGTGAAAAGAATTACTCACAGAGACACAAAACTATCTTTTTATTTCAAAATTCCAAACTTCTGACATTAAGAAACAATACAAAAATAAATAAATATAACTGATGTTCTCAGTCACAATTGTGTGTTTAGATCAAGTAGAGGGAAATACAATATGGAATCACTAAATTCTGAGGGAAATATTATGGAATCATGAGAAAAACACTGAACTATTAGTACTTTGTTGCAGCACCTCTGACTTTAATAACAGCCTAAATTCTCTGGACTTAAATAATGACTGAAGAATGTCTTCTTCATCAATCCACCATCAATTGTCTCTTATTGCTGTTTCTAGATCAGCTTTGCAGGTTGGAGCCTCGTCTTTGAACTTTTTCTTCAAATTCCACCAGAGATTTTCAACTGGACTGAGATCTGGACTGATGGCCATGCAAGTGACCTTATATGACTTTCTTGAAGGAACATTTTCTTGTTGTTGTTTTTGCCTTATCATCTTAAAAAAAAACAAAGTCATCACCAAACACTCTTTCAGATGATGGATGAAGAAAAGTGTCCAACATTTCTGTGTAGACTTTGGCATTTATTGCAGATGATATATCGATCATCTCCCCGATGCTTTACCTGAAACACATCCCCTGATCATCAGTGACTGGAAATTTACGTTTTCTTCAGGCTCATCTTTATAAATTTTATTTATAAAGCACCAAACAAAAGTTCCAGCATCATCATCATCAAGACTCATCACTGAAGATTACTTTCATACGGGGTCCACAGTTTCTGTATCCACTGTGATCTTGTTCTTTTCTGTTTAGGTCTGAATGATGGCTTTCGTTGGGCTTTTCTGTATGTAAATCCCATTTCTTACTGTTCAGTCAGACATCGACTCCAGTTTCCACCACCTGTTTCTAATTTGTTTTGTTCTGAATTTTCTGTTTACATGTTTTTCTTGGACTACCTGTATTACAAACTTCCCATTTTGATTGTACTTGGTCCAGATTTTTGACACGACTGACGGAGAACAACCAATATCTTCCGCAGCATTCTGTGATGATTTACATTCTTGAAGAAGTTCGATCATTCTCTGACGTCTCTCATGCTGGAGCCGTGAATCATGTCAATCTGCTTTGTGCAACAGCTTTCTCAGGTCTGAACTCTTTTTAACTGAAGACTAATTAGCAGATTTAATCTGATGCAGGTGCTTGTTTTAGAACTGAAAATTACAGAGCGAGGGCGGCACGGTGGCACAGTGGATAGCGCTGTTGCCTCACAGCAAGAAGGACCTGGGTTCGATCCCCGGGTGGGGTGACCTGGGAAGTTTCTGTGTGGAGTTTGCATGTTCTCCCCGTGTTCGCGTGGGTTTCCTCCGGGTACTCCGGTTTCCCCCACAGTCCAAAGACATGCATGATAGGTGAATTGGTGACTCTAAAGTGGCCCTTAGTGTGTGGATGTGTGTGCATGTGTGTGCCCTACGATGGATTAGCGCCCTGTCTAGGGTTGTTTCCCGCCCTTGCGCTCAGAGTTGCCGGCTGGGCACCGGCTCACCCGTGACCCTATTCAGGAATAAGCGGTTTGGAAAATGAATGAATGAAATTACAGAGCGATTCCATAATATTTTCCCCAGAATTTACTGATTTTTTTCCCTCTACATTTTTTTTATTTCTTAATGGCAGAAGGTTGGATTAAAAAAAAAAAAAAAAAAAAAAAAATCTACAAAATTAAACAATTGAAAGAACTTCCTCCGAGAGTGGCGATTCCATCATTTCTACCAGGGGTTGTATGTTATGTTGTCATGTTTCACGTAAAACAGCTTCAGACAGCAGAATCTCTTTTCCAGACGTTCTGAGACATCCTGGTAGCTGCCACTTATTGTGTGCAAAATGTCCCAAGAAAAAATAATGGTACTCTGCATGCTGGCATGCAGTAAATAAAAGCTGTTTCTAGGTAGTTATTGGACAAACCAACACCATGTGTAAAGACTTTCTTAATAATGAGGATGATAATAATAATAGTAATAATAATAATAATAATAATAGTAATAATAATAATAATAATAATAATAATAATAATAATAAGAAGAAGAAGAAGAAGAAGAAGAAGAAGAAGAAGGGCATAAAATGTATTGCAAACCTTTCATGCAATGCAGCAAGGAGAAGCAGGAGCATTTTGAAAAGCTCCACCTACTTGTTATTTTATAGTAGTGATTTTGGACTGTCGTGACTGAGAATATTGTCCATTAATAGCGTCATGATTGCACTTTAAACACTGTGGTTAAAACAAAGACTCAGAACTGGATTGTTTCTAAAAGAGTCAACACCCAATCCATTATAATATGACATTTCAGCCTCCATCCCAATATGCTGGATAAGATCGGGACATCATTATAAATTACTTCTTGATAATCAGACATTTTCACTTTCACTGAAAGGTCAAAAACACACGGACACCTGCAATGATCGGATTTTTGAATGTATCTTTAATTAATTCTAAACATTTTTCACAGTTCGTCTGGTCAGTGTTACTGGGGCCTCATGGAGTATGTGGGTCATATTGTGAAATATGACTATTATTGACAGGGTCTGAGGACTGAGACACTTTAACTTTTGTATTGATCTTGAAAATATCTGCATCACTCATGTCAATGGACATAACAACCACAGGCTATGAAGCATACAGTGATTTATCATTATGGATTACTTTGGCAAAACCTTTACTAAAAGTAAGCCCAGCAATCAATATTTCTCAAACAGTTGGAACTGCATCGAAACAAGGTCCCTCCAGCAGTGGCAGATTCAGTCAGAGAGAATATATAAGACTCAGTTGCATACTCAATTATTACCATTCTGGAAAATATCATTGTGGGTCACCTGAGGGATTTCCCACTCGAGCTTCAAAGTCATTGAGTGTGGTTCTGCTATATAAGTGTTTAAGATCACTGCAAAAGCCCAATATCCACAGGCTGGAAATGTTAGCAGAGGTGGATAAACTGGACAAACACACACACACACACACACACACACACACACACACACACACACACACACACACAGATATATATATGTATATTATATATATATAAACCATGAGTTGGACTCCAGCAATCAGACACAGTCAGACAGGTTGTGTATCAATAGAGGAAATTCTTTAATTATTACCCTCCCCACGAGTTCTCCATCAACAAAGATCATGATAAGAGCAAGATGTGCAATAGTCCACCAGCTCACAGAGGAAACTCCTAAACAAATAAAGGGTTTCCTCTGATTGGCTGATGTTAATGTTCACGAGTCCACCATCAGGAAAACACTGGACAACAATGGTGTGCATGGCAGGGTTGCAAGAAGATGGCTGCCACTCTTCAAATAGAACATTACAGTCTGTCGTATGGAAAATAGCAGGCTACAGGCACAATGTTTGGGAACAGATGAGACCTTGGTTTAATTTTATTTGGATTCTTTAGTGATTATGTACATTATGCTATCGAATCCCCTCCTAGTAGTCTTTATTGTAAATGTACTAGATGTGGATAGTACGCTCATGTAATAGTACAGTATACATACATTATACTGGGAAAAGAGTGATTTCAGTGTCATCATGGTGATGCATGTTCCTCTATTCGGGAACTTTATATTAAGCTGGGGGCAGCTGTGTCTCGGTGATTAAGAAACCAGTCTTGTGAGTGGAAGGTTATCGGTTCAATTCCCTGAACTAGCAGGACCGGCAGGACTAGACTGCACTTGACTTAACTCCCAACTGTTCCCCGGGTACCATGGATAGGGCTGCCAACCACTCCTGGCACGTGTGCTCACTGCCTCCTAGCATGTGAACTCACTAGTATGTATGTGTGTGTTCCACTGCATATACGGGTTAAATACAAGGCCAAATTCTCCTGTGTGCGGCACAAGGTGTCTATCTGCATGTTTTTCTTTTTTAAATAAAACTAATGCACTTTCTTTGAGCTACCATGTTTTTATGGTTGTATAAAGGATGGAGGAGACTTTGAATCTCGGTTGGATTCTGGTCTCAGCTCATTCAGAATGCACTTTTGATTAGTTGGAGTTTATTATTGATTGATTCAATCAGAGCAAGAATAAAACTCTCCCCGAGAAAGAGAGTTTCTAGGAATGTTGGGTTTTGATCACCTTCATTACAGATCAAATAAATCGAGTAAATCCACATCAGTGATGTTCCCTTTATTAATAGTGAAGACGAGATTTAATGGCCAAATAGGGGAACTGTCGAGAGGTTGAGCTTTTGTCATGGTCAAACCATCTGTGCAATGACTGGTGGTTCAATAACATATAACTTAGTGCCATCTCCATAGCAGCGCAGGCTGATTCATCAGGAGTAAATAACTAATTTAATCCCTCAAAAGAGGGACAGAAAAATGGGGAATATATGGTTACCTGCTGGGGATTACAGATGTTTCCCTGAGAAGCATTTAAATCTCCTCTGAGGCGTCATCTTATCAATCACCCGCTAAGCACTTGGGATGTTTTGGAATATATTACACCGTGCCTAATGCCTGCTACAAAGCCAGCATGAAACATGAGATGAGCCTGATGAAGGGCTTTCTTCTCCAACTTCACTGAAGCCAATTATAAGTCCTTTAATTCTGAGTGGTTGCAGCGTGGAACCGTAATCTTTACTCTTCTTTTTTTTTTTTCTTTTTTTTTTTTTTTTTGTCTTTCACCTTGTCTAAGTATAACGCGACTGCCATCACACACTCGGAGCACAACCTTGAGCTTGTTTGCGAAGCAGACTTTTGTCCACCAGTGTGAAGAGTTTATGATCAAGTGCTCTCAGAAATCAGGAGCTGGGCCCAGCTATCTTCATCCACACCCCCCCCCCCCCCCATAATCTTCTCCAGCAGATTGCTGAGACTCAAGAGAAATTAGCGCTTTCAAGAACACCAACTTAAGCCAAACAAAGAAAAGCCAGCCACCTCTTAAACCCAACAAAGTCCTCAAAGTAGGCATTCAAAACACATGCATGATCAAAACTTTCCACTTGACAATCGACCATATGGAATTCTCCGTGTCGTCCGTTTAATCATGTCTCGACTTGACTTTTCAATCTTAAACTGAAGCGAATGAATATGGCCATTCAGAGTGCATATTTATTTTGCAGTTGACCTTCTTATGGGTAAAGATGAGAGGAAGAATTCTCTTGAGTATTCTAGAAGAGCGGCGATGATGAGCACATATTTATTGCTACCACACTTTACATTTAGCCCAAAAGTGGCTCCAAGGCAATTTTTCATAGCAGTAAATATGAATAATAACAGTTCCCGCTGAAGACGTAATTACAGCAACCTTGCAGAGCCAACGAAAGGGCAAATTTGCCATTCAGAATCCTTTTAGAGGAAAATCATGTGACGTCCTCAGGTTCAACATTTCAGCTCAGTGCAGCTGGGTGCTTTTTTTTGATTGAACATAATTATTTATTTCATAATAATATATGTTTCTGAATAGTGTTGAGGCCTTTAGGGGGTCTTCTCATGTCCAAAAATACAAATGATACTTAGTAAATCATGAAAGTGGAAAGAGAAATAAGAAAAGGAACGAAATGAATATATCAATTTGACGCAATCAGTGTAAATATGGCTAATGTCACTAACATGCAAATTAATCTTTATATCCCACCAATTAACATGATGCTAAAGAAGTCTAACATTTATCAAGCTGTTAAGACTTGTTTGCTTATAGGAGAAGGTTCGGGAACACCCACATCTGTATAAGCAGTGTGGACATTTAGCATTCTTCAAATTGTTTGTGACCACATAGGTCATAGAAGGCATTACCATCCACAGTGGACAGTGCAGTGGCCACCTGTGAATGCTTAAAGTTTATGACTATCTGCGTAACCAGACAAGCGACTCTGGCAGAAATCACATCCACGTTCAATGCTGGAGCCACACAAGCACATCTTCAGTCCAGTGTATCATACTTCAGTTACCCTGGGAGCAGAAGACCCACCCGAGTGCCTCTATTAACAACACAACACCAGACACAGCTCATATGGAATGAGAGCCCATATAACACAAATTTATTTTTTTTTATTTTTTGAGCCGATATTACCATGAAATTCCTGTTTATATCAGACACAGATCATCTTAAACCTTAATCACTTCTCTTTTTTTTTTATTTTCAAACACACAAAATGACAAATGTCAGTGTGATAGAGAGTAATAATCCATCCTCCTTTACTCCTCACCAAGCTCCACTTCATTGTGCTTTGTACTCCACTGCAGTGTGGGGAGGTTATAAAAGCCTCATTTTTCACATTGTTTGTTGAAATTTTCTATATTTCTTTAGAAGTTGTATAAACCTGAGCTCTCATTCATCAATGGGTCTCTGGATGGGGCCTAAAATGAAATCAATAGAGACTTTTAACAATAAGAGGCTCTAAAAAAGGAAATTGACTGATGATAACTGGTGAGAGTCTCATTGCTAAATTGATTGGACTCTGTTCTGTTGTTAGGGCTTACTGAGAGGACGATGAATTGGGCCTTGAGCTGATGTGCGGGATTCTGGCTCTGGCCTTCTGGCATTTTGCTTTCCCACAATTCAATCTGTCAATTGAACAGCTCTGCAGCTAACACAAAGAGCCAAATATATCTTTATATCAAAGAGTACGAGCAAGGAAACACAATCTGTTTTCATTTCTGTGATAATGTTGCAGAACTGTTACCTTCATAAGTGAGAGATCAGACAAAAATCCAATTTATAATACCACCTTAAATAACAGTCACGACCAGACTAAAGAAGATCTAACAGACTTGATTTCCGAGGCTCTATGACTATATGACTAAATAAACCTCCCATTATTGCCTGTGTATATGTGCATGTTTGCATTAATTACATTAAAGACATATTTGCACAGATATTCATTAATTATATAAAGTTGATTGATCTTTATCTGTCTGGAGTCAGTGTGTTGTTTTACTCTGACGTACTTTTATTTGCCAAACAAATGGAAAAGTATTTATAACAGACAGTCACACAAGCTGTCTGTTATAAATGTTTGCTCTCTTTTTTATGGCTCACGCAGTGGTTTTCAGAATAAAAGTCCTGAGAAGGGATTAAACTGATACATACACAAATAATAAAAATAATAAAGTATATTATTATTATTATTATTATTATTATTATTATTATTTTATCTATTTATTTATTTATTTATTTATTTTTGTTTTACTGTCAAGAACTTATTATTATAAATATCTTTGTCAATCTAATCATTAGAAATAACTCAGCAACAAAAGTCTTTTTCAGCTTAAGAACATTGCATGATCAATTCTCAACAGGTTGTCTACGATTCAAAGGGTTTTTAGTCCTTATAAACAAAAATGTGAGGGATTAAATGTACATCCATGTATCCAGAATTGGACTAAGGTTCTAAAGGTTAATTTCTGGATATCAAGGTTGCTTCTGTAATTTGTGCAAATGCATAACACTTGGAAACACCTGCTGTATGACTCCTGAAATGCTCTTTTGGTCTGAACTCCTCTCGAAACCATGCTGACCTGGAACTGTGTCCCATGGTGTTCCTGCTACACACTGGCCTGCATATTTACACGTCTATAGGAGACTCATCTGGTTAACATTTAGAATACACTATAGTACTATAATACACTATAGCTAAAACAAACAAACAAACAAACAAATAAACAAACAACAACAGCATCTTACACTAAAAAATAAACAAAAAAAAGGCTTATATAATTTTTTATCAACTATAAAAATGATCAATATCAACGTATCACAAACCATAATTTTCCAACCTCTATTTATCATTTATTAATTATTGTTGTAGAAGTATTAAATGGGATATGTTTATTATTCATCTTTAAGAATGATTTACTGTAAGCAAATGAGGCCGTTTCTGATTGGTTGCTCCGTATTGTGACTATTCTACAAATTTTAATTTCAAAAATTAAAAAAAAAAAAAAAATTTTGACACCCAAAAACGATTAGGTTGACTGACTACTGTAAGTTTGATGTTTGGTCAGACTGATGTGTGGACCAAGAGTTGGGGCCACTATACCCCATCTAGTCCATGATCAGGCCAGAGCAGATGTTCCCACTTCCGCTGCGTTAACTTCATTAAAGAGCTCTTCCTCGCACTCCTGTCCTTGGCTCTGCTCACATGTCAGGTCTTGTGGCCAAGCCCCATTTCCCCCGGCATGGTCCACAGTTGCTCTTATAAAAGAAACATGAAAGAAAATCATGCTTAATCATGATAATGAGACTCATGGACATCTTCAGCCTGACTTGTGTTGGTCTCTGCTCTTGCTCTGTTTTTGCTCTCATTTGTTACTTTAAAGTCAGAGTTAGCTGACAAAAGAGCAAGAAGTGATCTTTAGTTGGAGGGAAAAAAACGGATGGACAGAGAAACAGCGGGGGCATGTTTAGCACATTATGTGCCCCTCGCTTTTGAAGAGAAACAACAATTTACAGTACTGTCCTCTGTAGCCTTTGCTGCGAGGCTTTTTCCAGAGATTCTGTTTCCAATAACACGATGGGCCACTGGGAAATAAATGACAACAGCTCGAGAACACAGGGAAAAGAAAATTAAAATAGGTCAATTAAATTCAGGCAATCAATATGCAAAAGTGTTCATTCATTTTTAATAAGTGTGTTGAGACAGCGCTGACTGAAATGTCTCAACCGTGTCGGAAGTGGAGGCTCTAGGCACAATCTGAACCGAACAAGCCTGTTAACTGTCACATCTCAGACATCAAGGGAGGATCACCAATGAACTAACAGCACAGCCACTTTCAGAACAACAAACACACTGTAAATATCATAAAGGTTTGATAGAGTGGGTATTTATTAATAATGCTGCCTCAGACTTTACTGGTCTGAACTTCTACTGTTACTGATCAGCTTCAACTCCTCCATCGTCCATCCATCCGTTTATATATGCATTGTCCATCCATCCACTCAGTGGGTTTTAATAAAGTGGCCAGTGAGTAACAGTATCTTTAATTCAATTGAATTCAAATCAGATTCATTGTTATTATACAAATACAGGGGTCCAACGAACACTATCAGTGATAGAAACCAGTAAAAGCCCAGTGAATTTATTGTACCAGACTGAGGGGGGCGCTGTAATAATTACTAAACAGTCTGATTAATTAATATAAACACTATAAATGAAATACTGCTCTATACTTTTTGAAGCAGAACAGCTTTCCAACCTAAACTGTGATAAGATTTGTATTAATATCACATCTACAGTTTGAGAAGTGGGGGGTTTCATTGTTCATTTGGAGGTACTGGTTAAAGTGACAGTATGTGAAACTACCACCACCATGCTTGGAGGCTGGACTTTAGCCTGGCTAGGTCTCATTGTAAGTAGTTGGCTTGATAAGACTGGAGACCCCACCGAGTGTTAAGACTGTTTGTCACCGTTGGTTCAGTCTCGGACCACTCGGGTGAGGTGTATCAGCTCTATTCGTTTTTAATCTTCTCAAACTGATTATCAAACTTTTATTTTAGAAATTGCACAAATATCACGAAACAACTGGAAGGGGAAAAAAGTGGCCAGTGAGTGGAAGCACAAGGTAGGAGTTTCTAATAAAGCGGCCGGTGAGTGGAAGCATAGGATAGGGCCTTGTACACTAACCAGTGATAAATAGTTCACATCAACAGTATCATTTTCATAACACCTACTGTATTTACTACAGTGCATTTCTTGCTTAATTAACAAGTGATCTGAGTGTACCAGAGTATAAGGTTAATATTGTTCAGGTTCTGCCCTCTATAAAAATACCGGGACATAAGAAACTGGAAAGGCTGTTAAAGTGACCTTATCTCGCTGTTCCTCTTGACGTCTGCCTCATGTCCTCTGTTTTCTACTTAGAGTGCTGCTCTCCTAATTAGATGTTAAAAGCTGACATTTTCATTAGGAGGCCATTTCGTCCTACTGCAAATAACCACAAACCTTCATTATGTTCTCAGCTGAGGACCATTTGTTATAGCGGCGGAAGGCTTTATGATGTGCAATAACTCTGAATTAATTAAGATGTCAATGTCTTTTGTCTCTCAAATTCGGTGCATTTCCATACAAGAAGAAAAGAAAAAACGTTAATGCTGACCTTATGAACATATTCATAACTGCCCTTTTAGGTCTCAAATCATCTGTAAATTTGACTGAAGTCGCTTTAAAAATAGTGTCTTGGTAAGTGGAGGCATTTAAAATGTAGCCAAAGCAGGAGCGATGGAGGACGGAGAATGGTGAACCCAAGATTTGGTGCTATGCTCATCAGCCAGCATATCTAAAATTGCCCATCCAATACTTTTGAAATGAGCTGGGGACAAGGTGGGGACTAATGCTCGTCAAATGTGTGTGCATTTTGGAAAGGGGACACATCCACAAATTCAATTTCAAACATTTACAATCAGTTGGCAACATCTGGCAACCCTGTCACAAGTAAACAGCATCTTTTAAAGGTTAGAAAACAAAGGCTCCAAGTGGCTCAATGGTTTAATGCAACTGCAATCTGACAATCGCAGGTTCGAGTCCTTGGTCATGAGGCTTGCCGTCAGCATCCAGAGTCCAAAAGAGGTGGGTAGATGGTGGTCTCTCCTCACATTACACCCAGTGTGATGCTGGCCAGCCCAAGCATCTATTAGCCACACAAGGTGGTCTCTGGCCTCACATGTATCAGAGGAAGCATGTGCTTGTCTTCACCCTCTTAGTGTCGGGAGCATAGTCTGTGATAGAGGGAGAGTCCTAACAGGGTTGGGAAAAATTGGGAAATTTAATAAAAACATACTTATAGTGAAAAAAAAGATGTTTTGTTTAAAATGTTATTATTATTTTTAAATTTTATTAGATTGGATTTGACTTAATACTAACTATGCACTAATAAAAGCATCTAAGGCCAAAGCAAAAAGACCTGCGGCCACAACTGAAAAGCCTGGGCTTAGTTTCCGGCCCTGCATGACATTTTACACAATGTGAAGGGCAGTAAAAAAAAAAAGGCAGAAAGGTTTTGATATGACATCAACAATTTCCAACGAGAGAAAGTTTGCTGAACTCGCGCTCCACATTGCCAACTCTTACACCACATTTTGATGCACATCATTTTATTTTACACCCCTGAGACGTGACTTACTTTCAGTTAGGCCTAAGGGGGAACCTTCAGGACCCCTTCTGTTGATTTCCCAAACCGGCGCACACTATTGTTACCAGCCTGATGTAACTTTAGGGTAAAATAAAAAAAAAAAAAAAGAAGGAGAAGAAGAAGAAGCAACCGAAGATATGTCACTCCATTTAATGGCTATTTATTCCTCCAACAAGCTCCAGCCATCATTACAGCCGAGGTGGAGAAGTATTATTTATTCATCAGAGCAATGTAGGCGTGCGGTAAAGATCCACCATCTCACTGGCCTGAGGGGACCAGCGTCCTTGTAATGCAAATCAGGCAGCGCGCCATGTTGGCTTCCGCATGCTCCGCTGGGCCGTACCTGTGTCTTCTGGGTTAATGCACCGTTCAAACACTCTCGCGAACACTGTGCCGTGCAGCAGGCAATTTGTACGAGTTCAACAACTGACACCTTTTTCTATTTAAGACATTTGATTACTTTCCATTCTTCTTAAAGCAGGCCATTGTTCTGAATACTCTCACATAGCATCCTAATAATAAAGCACTGAGAGCTAAAATGACATGTTTATATAATCCACCCACACGTCTGCTACAAGTAACAGTATCTTTAATTCAATTGAATTCAAATCAGATCCATTGTTATTATACAAATACAGTCCAACGAACACTATCAGTGATAGAAATCAGTAAAAGCCCAGTGAATTTATTGTACCAGACTGAGGGGGGCGCTGTAATAATTACTAAACAGTCTGGTTAATTAATATAAACACTATAAATGAAATACTGCTCTATACTTTTTGAAGCAGAACAGCTTTCCAACCTAAACTGTGATAAGATTTGTATTAAAATCACATCTACAGTTTGAGAAGTGGGGGGTTTCATTGTTCATTTGGAGGTACTGGTTAAAGTGACAGTATGTCAAACCTACCACCACCATGCTTGGAGGCTGGACTTTAGCCTGGCTAGGTCTCATTGTAAGTAGTTGGCTTGATAAGACTGGACACCCCACCGAGTGTTAAGACTGTTTGTCACCATTGGTTCAGTCTCGGACCACTCGGGTGACATGTATCAGCTCTATTCGTTTTTCATCTATTTTTAGCGATTTATTTGAAAATCTTGCTGCTGAAACTGAAAACTATTTAGAAAATTAATTTGATAGGATGACAAAAGAGAGAAATGAGGGAAAGGATGAGTCGTTTGGACTGCTGATGGAAAATGAGCGACAAAAAGTGGCCTTTTGTCTGATACTTTAATGGAAAAGGCTGAGCTTAATGCACCGCAGGCTAAGTCACTCAGATCAGTACAGTGAGTATCAGCAGAGCTGGACAAGACAGCTAATGACATGGACCCACATAGTGCTGCTGTGAAATGCATGCATCATTGCAGAAGCCCTGCACAATGATCCATTACCACGTAATGCCTGATAAGGTTAATGTGGCGTCCAGCTTCGATCTCAACTGGTATTGGTGATCAGCCAGGAGCTGAGAGATTATCACCAATTGATCACCATTGATCAGTCCATCTTTACTTTAATTAAAGAAGGATAAATGAAGGGAATGAAATGGTTAAATTACACTAATTACACAATTGCTTCTTTTGCCTAAATTGTTTTGCCTAATTTATTATTATTATACAGTTATTTATCTCAATTTGGAAGTGCCGATTACTCACCCCGTTAGGACTTTCCTATACCTTGCTCCTGAAGATTCAGTCACGTAACTCCCTGTAGTTGCTGGTATCAGATTCAAAACCTTGATGCTGACCTACAAAGCCAAAAATTGACCAGCCCCTCCATACATGATGGCAGTGGTCAAAACTCGAGCTGCACCAAGAGCCCTTCAAGCTTCAAGTACAGCACGGCTTGACCCACCATCCCTCAGAACAGGCATCCAGACTCTTTTCTGTTCTGGCACCAAAATGGTGGAATGAACTTCCCCTGGCAGTCCGAACAGCCGAGTCCCTCACTGTTTTCAAACGCAGACTGAAGACTCATCTGTTTCAGGAGTGTTTAACTCTGTAAAGACATTTGTGTTCAACAGGATCTAAGCGTGAGGAACCTCTAGATTCTAGCCTCGTCTAATTGTGAAGGATATTCCGAGTGAACAGCAAAGCACTTTTGTAAGTCGCTCTGGAAAAGGGCATCTGATCAATGCCATGAATGTAAATGTAAATGTTACTGTAAATGAGGGTGAAGACAGACACATGCATGCTCTGGCACATGTGAAGTCATCCCCCATTTCAAACTGTCACTGTTGCATGGTTGATGGACATCATTGCCGTCCCACTGACTTGATTTAGAGAGAGATCGCCATCAACGCCAGCCAGACAGAGAACATACAATGGTGCTCTCTGCGACTCTGGCTGCCGATGGCATGTCCAGAGATTTGAACCTTCGATCCTCAGGGGTCCTTATAGATTTGTCTGGACCATCACTTTAATTTTGTCTTTGTGGGATCACATAACCTCACTCCTGAGAATCTGTGATGTTCAGCTCATAATCCACTTCTGCTCACAACAGTGTGGATAATAAAGCATTAACAGAGGCCAGAGTGCTGGACCTGTGTTTAAGAGATATTTGGCCAGCATAGCAATTACTAGCAATCAAGGAAATGATAGATTTTCAAAAAGATCCACTTGGGGGCCGAAGGACTACAGTCTCCATCATGATATGCAAATATGCCACGGGTGCGATAGCTAAAGTGCGTTATTTCCCCTGAGAGAGAAATGACCTCTCCATAAATATCTCCCTTTCTTTGAATCTGTGATAAACTCCATGCTGTGAAGCCCAAACACATATGACGTGCTCAGGGTTGGGAGGGTTACTGTACAAATATATTCCATTATAGATGGATGATCTGTTGATGATCTGTTAAAATCCAATGTAATGTAATGTAAGGTAATGTAAAGTAATTTAATGTAATGTAAATGTAATTGTAATGTAAACCAAAGAAAGGAATGGTAATGTATTCCATTACTGTCTGTTAGACCTGTTTTTAACCATAAACTGAAATAGAGATTCTGATTGGTTCTCCATTTGAGGTTGACTGTTGTTCGAACTCCCAGCTAATAGAATGATTATGATTGGTTCTTTACTGGTTCTTCATTTGAGATTGACTCCTGTTGGCCCACCCCCATCTGAAACATAGATTCTGATTGGTTCTTCATTTGAGTTTAACTCCTCTTGCCCCACCCCAAGCCGAAATAGAAATTCTGATTGGTTCGGTTAAGGAGTTTATCGTTCTCCCTGTCTGTGTGTATTGGTCAGTATCACTGTAGGTTATGTAGGGATGTATTTTATAAAGCAGGAAAACAGGGTTTCTGAGAACGTGGACTTTGAATTTGGCGGGCCAGATTACAATGGTTATGAGACCTTTATGTTGAACAGTTTTGCTGTAATATAATCCTTGCTAGTAATCCCACTATTGCTGAAATATACTTGTAAACAAATGACTTTATTACAGGTACTCTTCTAAGTCTCCATTGCATAATACTGTTACATGCATTCTATCCACCCCTGCATCTTCTGCACTTACTGTGCCCAGAATCCCTGTGCACCACGTGCTTCTCGAAAAGAAAGTGTACATTTAACGTCTGTGTAATAGGACGGCTTGAAGAAGGGTTAGCACACTGGGACACTGATACTAAATGCTTTGGTGTTTTTCATGAATCCCTTCATGCCGTTTAGGAACACAAACCAGCATCAGCTCCATTATTAGCTGTAAAGGCTTTTTGCAGAACTGCTTATTTGTTTGGCATTTCTGCCGCTGAGGATTTTCCCTGAGTTCAAATGTAATTTATGTCCCTGTAAAAATGCTCTTCTCATTTCTCTCTCATGCATACTGTGGGAAATGGTGGAGGCAAGCAGGAGTTAAAAGAAGTTTTTTGATGTCTGCATGCAAATCTCTAACAAGCACAGACAGAAGAAAAGGAAAACATGATATATGAAGTCGTAACTAGAATGTTGTTCACTTTGAATGGCATGCAGAAGTGTTTGATTATTAAAAAGTGTACTAATACTGTTACTGTAACTGTACAGTTAAACAAGTTGAAGGTGAAACACACGGAATACCACTGTAATTGTTTGGTTTTGAATGTTTTAGATTTAAAAAAGAAAGGAACAGGTTAACATGCAAAAGTATAGAAAGCCAACGAGATTTGAGTGCTCAGAGAACTTTGACCAAGATCTCACACATTAATTACCCTCTTATGGCTTGTTCACAATTATCGTCAGGAACAGCCAGTGATGCCAACTTCCAAATATCCACACTGTTCTCTCCTTTTCCCAAAAACAGCAGCCATGGGTTCTTCTAAGCAACTGCCTAGCACTCTGAAAATGACAATGGCTGAGCCCACAAAGCAGTTGAAGGCTTTAAGATGAGAGCAAAGCAATTTCAGTTCCAAATGCAATTAAGACGTGGGAACAGTGGAGGTCAGTATTTTTTTAAATAAAGGAATGTGACCTGCCTCAATTTTTGGAGATCAAACTTTTGCATGCCCCTGCATTTTGCACATGTAAATGGTCACATGGTTAGCACTGATCAGGTGTGATTTTATTTTGTGTAATCAAGATTAACTTAAAAACGACAATGTTACAGGAGAAGAAACAGAAAACCTTCTCAACTTTGAGAGGAGTGTTCCTCTTATCACCACCATTGCTCCCCAGTTCAGCCAGCATGCCAGCAGCTGGGCAATGTTTAATTCCACAACAAAGGCAGGAGTGAAGATGCACTACAAGCCTCCATATTCAAATCTGACTCAAACACAACCTGGATTTGTTTTGCGAAACCCCAGTTTCTCCTTCACGATACCACTGCATCTGAAGGCAATGGTGGCTGCCTGTCAATGCAGCCAAGTGCAACCTCAATGTGGAGTTCCTTCAGCTTTGTGTTTCAGTATCAGCCTTTGTACAGATGGTCGGATATTTTCCTCAAGCCCCCTCTGATCTAATAAAGATGTCATAGTGGTTTATATGATGAGATCTCCAGGCCCTGCTGAAGCAAATCAGTCCCAAACCATAGCACTTCCACCACCATGCTGGTATGAGGCTCGTGTGCTCAAATAAATCAACTTTGGATTCATCAGTTCAAAGCAAATCGCTTCAGAAGTCCTGACTCATCTGCATCTACATCCTCCCTTCTGAAGGCCTTGCCATGGTGACTCCACTCACTTTAACAATCAAGAGCAAACCAAGGCAGGGCGCTCTACATTGGAGCATGTATTGTGTATAGCTTCCAGTTCATTGTTGACCTGCATTTTGAATGTGGACAGCAGAGGGTGCTCTGATGGCTTGTCGTTCACTGTGTGATTTCTAACGCTGTAAATATGGTTTGCTCATTTCTCTCTCATGCATAGTGGAGAGAAGGGTGGGGGGTGGGGTTTCGAGTGGCAGGAGTTAAAAGCAGTTTTTTGATGATTTTGTGCGAATATCTAACAACCACAGGCGGACCAGCGCGACACATTAGCCTACTGGCAACCCTTTCTTTCTGGACCTCTCATAGCAGAACCCTGGCAGTCGCATCCCCAAGGCTTTTCATTTTCCCCACTGCTTTTGTTTTTTGATTGTGTTATATTTGTGTTCATTTTAGTTTGTGTGTAATCCGTCCAGACCCTGGTTATGGTGGTCTGCGATAAATGCTACTTACTGAAAGCAGTGGGAACGGACACAAGGCTGGTGCTTTTTAATGCCATTATGTTTCCTCTTAAGGCTCGTCTGATGCCCTGCGGCCAAAAACAAATCCAGCCAATCATATCACACACTTCAGGCCATGACAGAGATTGGCAAAATCACGTTAAAATAGCTTATTAGTTATTTTTCTTGCCCTCTTTATTAAAAGTCAACACAATAATGCTGCAATTGCACATCTTTGCACTCAAAATCGTCCAAACTAGTGGTGAAGCCGGAGTTCTTTGTGTCTTTGCTGTCCCAATCTTACAAAAGTCAGTTACGTATCATAGATATCGCTATTGTTTGTGATCAACTGCAATCGCAATCTACCCAACAGCACTGTGACTCCTGTAGCATAAAAATAAGGACATTTGAACCATTCCAGTCACTTTCATCACATTCATCAGTCTCTCGCTCACTCAGTCACTCACTTAATCAGTCACCCTGTGAATCACTCAGTCACTTACTCAGTCACTCAATCAGTCACCCTGTGAATCACTCACTCGCTCACACAGCCACTCATTCACTCTTTAAGTCAGTCATTCAGTCACTCACTCAGACACTCAATCAGTCACCCTGTGAATCACTCACTCGCTCACACAGCCACTCATTCACTCTTTAAGTCAGTCATTCAGTCACTCACTCAGTCACTCAGTCACCCTGTGAATCACTCAGTCACTTACTCAATCACTCACTCACTCACTCACTCACTATTTTAGTCAGTCACTCACTCATTCTTTTAGTCACTCAGTCACTCACTTAATCAGTCACCCTGTGAATCACTCACTCACTCACTATTTTAGTCAGTCACTCATTCTTTTAGTCACTCAGTCACTCACTTAATCAGTCACCCTGTGAATCACTCAGTCACTCACTTGCTCACACAGTGAATCACTCAGTCACTCATTCAGTCACTCACTCACTCTTTTAGTCACTCACTCAGTCACTCACATAATCACTCACTCTGTGAATCACTCAGTCACTCACTCAGTCAGTCACTCTGTGAATCACTGTCACTCACTCAGTCCCTCACTTAATCAGTCACTCTGTGAATCACTCAGTCACTCACTTACTCACACAGTCACTCACTCAGTCACTCAGTCAGACTTTTTAAGCTAGCTTTTATGACTTATTTGTAATTTTATATATATATATATATATATATATATATATATATATATATATATATATATATATATATATATATGTGTGTGTGTGTGTGTGTGTGTGTGTGTGTGTGTGTGTGTGTGTGTGTAATACATATGGAATACCATGCTGCTATGTTATATGGTGTGGTGGAATAGTAGCTTATTGTGGATGTTTTATTTGTAAATAAGTACATTTTGAATTAATCTTTGGTCTATGTTATTGTATTTTATGTTGGCCGCTGTATTTTAATAAATGAATGAACCACTCGAACCACTAACTCCATGCGTTACTGTGGAATCAACAATGCAAAGGAAGTTGCAGGCACTCTGCTTCACGGTGTGCCAAAAAACATCCTTCCCCATGAAAAAAAATCACAGTAACTCACGTGGCTGATTGCTTTAATCTAACATGCTATTGTAGAGCGAGAATCTATTCTGATTTCCGCAGAATGATAAGGGTTGGATCCCACTGCTCTGACCTTTCTTTATATTTTCAATTGAGCTTTTAAGCTAAAAAGCACGCGTGACCACTTAGAGCCGATTGCTTTTTAATCCCTACAAACAGCTTCTGTTTTTCTTTGTAAAGGATATTAGTCACTGGTACTATACATTAAAAGGGCACTTAGCAGATGCTTCTTATGCATGTTGTTTCTGTTCGAGCATGCATATGGATTTCCATGCATGTGTGCATGAGCTTCACCTTTACTCGACCACTTTCCAGCTTCTGTCTTTATCATAGAATTAAACCGGCTGTTTATGATGTGCAGCAAAGGGGTGGCAATATTAGGCAGTAAGTGAAGAGTCTAACAGTCTAACAGGGTCAGAACATCTCCAAAACATCCAGCAGGACTTGTGGGGTGTCCCCATCATGCACTGGTCAGTCCCCACCAAAAGTTCTCCAAGAATGGACAGCCGATGAAATGGTGCAGTGAAATGATGAAACGATGCTTATGGAGGGAGTCAGGAGATCTTATGCTACCTCCATATGTCTTAAATTGTCAATGATCAGGACCTCACAGGACCACCACAGAGCAGGGATTATGTGGATGATGGGTCATTCTCAGCACTGCAGTGACACTGCAGCTGGAGTGTTTAAACACAGTGTCCACTCCCTGTCCACTCTATTAGACACTCCTACCTAGTCGCTCCACCTTGTAGATGTAAAGTCAGAGAAGCTCATCTGTTTCTGCAGTTTGTGTTGGTCATCCTCTTGTCCTTCCTCAGTGCCCACAGGGCATTGTTGGCTGAATGTGTCCAGTTGGTGCACTGTTCTCAGTCCAGTAGTGACACTGAGGGGTGTAAACACTCCAACAGCACTCTTGTGCTGAGAATGACCCACCACCCACGTAATAGCTGCTCTGTGGTGGTCCTGTGGGATCCTGAGCATTGAAGATCAGGGAGAAAGGAGGAGAATGAAGTCTGCAGAGAAACAGATGGACTACAAAGTGCTTCTGTCCGGTAAACGGAGCTGATAAAATGGACAGTGAATGTAGAATCGAGGCGGTGGTCATATATTGCGGCTGATTGGCGTCTGCGCGAAGTGCTCTGGAGTTTTAGAAGGCGTGAGTGAAAGTAAACTGCTGTAGGCTGAAAAGGAACAGGACATTCACTATGTCATTTGGACATTCCGTCCATACACTGTCTGTAGAGTGTTGTGATGCACACTGTGAAGCTGTCTTTGAATACTAAAAAGTGGGACAAATTGGATTTTCCATGATATGAGCCCTTTAATATGCTTTCACTGTCAGCTGGGTTCTATCCTGTATTGTCTGGCACCGCTTGACTTATTGGAGGTATTAAATGAGACTATCTGTACTGCAACCAAACACTAGTTATAACAAAGTCACAGTTTATCTACAGCTGAAGTGCGCTCCATTCATCTTTCACCAGAAGAACATATTGACAGTACAGTATAAACGCTCATCCATCACCACTGACACTTCACAATATTACAGCATTCATGAAGCCGTCCCCATTACCAGCCTAAACATAAAGACCCACTTCTGCACATTCAACAGATACATCACTGCTGGTTCAGGAGATGATGTTATACTGGTGTACAATATGTAATGATTAGTCTGTCTGGGAGTTTTGCAGCGTCGCAAACTTGATGACTTATTCAGAGTGGAGTAGCCATGAAGGAAAGGGGGGGGGGATACATGAATGGAGATATTAACCTGTATTTAAAACGAATAGACCAACAGGTGACTTAAAGGAGTGGCCCAGCCTCATCTCCAGCTGCTGCCCGTGTATCTTATGGCTGATTATCAAAAACGGTCACTTCAGTACTTTCCCCCGTAAGAAAGAGCAGAGAAATCTCAGGTCTGTGATGAAATGTTTGAATATGTGACTATATTACACAAAGTTAACCATGGGGCAGCTGTGGCCTTGTGACTGGAAGGTTGCCGGTTTGAATCCCAGAACTGGCAGGGCTGCCCATCGCTCTGAGCACCTACATGTCAGTGTCGTTGCAGTGCTGAGAATGAACCACTACAAAATAGCTGCTCTGTGGTGGTCCTGTGGGCTCCTGGCCATTGCAGATCAGGGTGAAAGGAGGAGAATAATGTATGCAGAGAAACAGATGGATCACAGTTTGTAATTATAGAACGACAAAATGCTCCTGTATGGTCAGTGGAGCTGATAAACTGGACATTGAATGTAAAAACATATGCCGTGGCTGATCTGTGGATGTGTTTGAAAGCAGTCCAGTCTGAAATGCTGTGTCGCTTTAGGAGGCATGAGTGGAAGTCAATATTTCTAGGTTGCCGGTTCAAATCCCTGAACTGGCAGGGCACGACACACTGAGCATGTCGAACCGGCAACTGCCCTTTGTAGTAACTTATACTGTGATTGCAGCTCAGGGGTGTGTCTATATAAGAACCTCTTGACTCTGATGTCACTAATGTTTTGTCCTCAGGTTCCATGTTGGGCCCCACATATGGATGCCCACCCGGGTCAGTGATGGGACCACTATAAGTCGGGACCATTTGGGAAGCCTGTCTGGGACCATTATATAACCCACATGAGCATATTGGCTGAGATGGTAATAGGTTGGTTGCTGTAAAGTTGATTTGTGGTTGCTTAGGTGTTACTAGGTTGTTTGTAAGGGCTTGCTAGGTGTTTCCTAAGGCACTGGTAAAAGTGTTGGTTACTAAGGTTTCTAGGTGGTTGCTACAATAAATAAAGGGTGGCTGCTTTGGTCTTTCTATTGTTTAGGTAGTTATTTGTATTGAGGTGTTGCTCGGTGGTTGCTACGGTGTTGCTATGTTTGATTGTAATATTCCTACATTATTGGAATGTTGGAGTCCAAAAGCATTTGGCAAAATGATGTGAAGTATCAACTTTGGCCCAAGAGCTGATTGGCCCAAAGGTCCCCTTCTAATGAATGCTTTCAACTGGCTCAGCAAATTGAACCTTGTAGGTTAAGAGAGCTGACCTTCGTCCATCAGTTCAGAAAGTCGGATATTACATCTGTAACAAACAAAGTGCAACAACAGAACAAACTAGTAGTATATCCTGGTGGTGGTGGTGGTGGTGGTGGTGGTACGAGGGGGGTTCTATGGTGTGGCTGAGGGAAGGGGCTGTATTTCTCTTGCTGTTGAGTTTGAAAACAGCTTCGCCAGAATCGATGGGCCTCCTCTAACCGGTTATTACCTCCCGTTTGGACAGAAGATTTTAGCAATAAGAAAAGAGACCCAATAAAGTTAATATGGAAGGTGGAGAGAAGCCAGGGCGGCAAATCTAGGTGACAAATCACCGGCTCTTCTCAGAGAGGTTGGGTACAGCTATTTGTCCAGCTGACAGGTCACTTCCTGAGGGCACGTGCTTGTTTTAATGCTCTGGATCAAGCTGCTGTTCTTGTTTAGAGCGCATGCCTTCAAGCCACAACAGATAAAACAGTGCAAAACCCAATGTACCCCTGTCAGTGGAGTCCTCTTACTTAATGGAGAGAATTCTTAAAGTCCATCAGTGTGAGCTTTATAGTGCTATTGCTTGTGCTCTGACTCCACTGCCTGACCCTTACAGTCCAGAACTTGAGATGGGTCAAGGCCATTCGCAAATTTAGAGAGTCTTCAATGAAAGCATGATGAAAAAAATATAATAAGCTATACATTTTGCCTTTTATTAAAGTGAATATAGTGTATATCTTGTTTACTGAGAACAACAAGAACACAACAATCATGTGATCATGCCAGGAGCAAGGTGCATCATAGCTCACAAAGGAACCCAAAGTAACTAAAGGCCTCAAATTGGATAATGTTAATGTTCATGACGCCACCATCAGGAGAAATCTGAACAACGACAGGGTTTGCAGTTACTGGGAAAGAATGTTACGGGGACAGAATGTTACTGGGAAAGGAAAACATTGCATTCTGGCATAAAACCCTAATCCCATCTGTGAAACTCGGTGGAGGTAGAACCATGGTTTGGGTCTGTTTTGATTTATTAGGACCAGGGTGGATTGGCTTCATCGATGTGTTCACCTGTCTGGGAGCTAATCTCTAGAGACTGTGGGTCTTGCAACAAAGCAACGACCCTTAGAGGAAATCCACCAACACAACAAAGTTGAAGCTGTTTTGTTTGGAGAAATGGGTTAAAATTAATGCAGGACTAAATCATCAGTTACCAAGTCAAGTAAATTCAATGCACATTCTTATTTGCAGTCATGTCCATTTACTGTTTCTACTGAATAAAAATAAATAAATAAATAAATAAATATTGACACGATTTTCAAGATCATTTTGTCAGAATAAATATTATTTATTTAATAAATGACATAAATGTCTAAAATCCACCTTAAAAGCACCCCGTTAAACTGCTAGACAATCATCTCTGAAACTCAATATGGTGTCAACAAGTTTAGATTTCAATTCTGCATGTCCTTTAAGTAAGAATCGGACTCGTATTTCATGTAAATGGAAGAAAAAGAGAAAAAAAAAACCACAACAACTACAAGGATGACTGGTCATATGACACAAATTCTCTCTGGCAGGATTAAAGGAGAGTGTGAATAATCTTTGCATTGTCTGGTGTGCGGACAACTGACCACCTGGAAGGGATTAGATAACGATCATTGGCTTCAGATCAAGTGAACTGGGATCGGTTCAAGATGGCCCCGACACCATCAATCATGCCTGGAGTTCATCATGTTCAACAGAGAAAATCTTTTAAGCCATTAGTAGAAATTCACAAATGCTTTGTAAACCAATAATAAAGGGTGTCTATGCAAGGTTTCCTCTTACAAACAGACATGAGGGCAGTAAAATCACCAAGATCTATAGGACGGGGCACACACACACACACACACACACACACACACACACACACACACACACAAGAAAGCTGTCAAAGCAAGGGTAAGATAAATGTCCCTTATTGACTGCAGGCACCGCGGCAGAGACAATCACTCATGATTAAATGTTTAGAAAGCTTAAGGAAATGGCCCGTTAAAAATCATTTCCAGACTGCTTTACACATCCAAATGCTTCCTCACTCAAGACGCTCTGCTTGACCTTACCCAGAGTTCAACACATGCAGAGAATCCATCCTCAAACTTTGGTGACCACTAGTTGTTGTCGACTGAAGACCACACTGAGGTCTGGAGCACATTAATGCTACATATGCTGAATGAAACCAAGGGGTGAAACTGTTGTAAAGCCAGTTTGAAATTGTTTAACCCATTATTGTGTGTATACATACTTTTACTGTGGAAATAAGTTGAAAATTAACCTTTTGAATGCAGCAGATTCCCGTTATTGTCATTATAAGCATGCACAATGAGATAAAAAGCCACTTCTTTTCACAATGAACTAAAAATGAATAGTGCAAAATTATAGATTTGAGGCTCTATATACAATTACAAAAGAAAATAGATACGGTGTTATATGCAGTTACTGCACATTATTAGATGTTAGATATTGCACAGTGGAAGTGGGTATTGGACAGTGAGAGTAATGAGATTCACAGTATACAGGTATTGCACAGTAATGGAATTAACCGTGTTGTCAATAATATTGAATATTGCACAGGAGGTGGATAAGAAGTCCAGGGGTTTGGGAGGTTAGATTGTAAATCAGTGTGTGAGTTCAGAGTGGTTATGACTTTCAGGAAAAAGCTGTTCTTGAACCTCCTTGTCCTTGTTCTAATGCATCCGTAGCATTTCCCTGAGAGCAGAAAGTCTAACGGTTCAAAGCCAGGGTGGGAGCTGCCCTGGAGGATGTTTTTTGCTCTGCTGAGGCAGCATGAGGTGTACATGTCCATCAGAGAGGGGAGAGGGCAGGCAATGATTTTCTGTGCTGCCTTTAGTACTCTCTGAAGCTTCTCCCTGTCTACCACGGTGCAGTTCCTGTACCAGCAGGCTCTCGATGGACGAGCGGTAGAAGGTCAGCAGCAAGTTGGAGTCTAGGTTGTGCTTCCTAAGAATTCTCAGAAAGTGTAGCCTCTGCTGACCCTTCGTGATAACTGCTGTGGTGTTCTCTTTCCAATCGATCTCAGCAGAAACAAAGACTCAGAGAAACTGGAAGCTGTGGACCCTCGCCACACACTCGGCCCTGATGTAGAGCGGGGCTAGGTCGGTGCTATGCTTCCTGAAGTTGACAATGATCTCTTTGGATTCTCTGAACACCAGGTTGCCAGCTTCAGGACCTCCTGTCTGTAGACTGACTCGTCTCCCTTTGAGATGAGTCTGACCACTGTGGTGTTGTCAGCAAACATGACGATGAGGTTGTTGGACTGCAGACTACAGCAGGGGGCTCTGCACACAGCCCTGTGGGGAGCCAGTGCTCAGCATGTGAGTGGAGGATAAGGCAGGGCCAAGTGTCACAGTTTGGGGCCGGTTGGTAAGAAAGAAAGAAAGAAAGAAAGAAAGAAAGAAAGAAAGAGAGAGAGTGAGAGAGAGAGAGAGAGAGAGAGAGAGAGAGAGAGAGAGAAAGAAAGAATTTGATTTGCTGAAGAACCAGTCTCTTGAAGAACGTCATGATGACCAAAGTTAGGGCCACAGGACGATAATCATTTAGGCTGGTAATGAGAGTCTTCTTCAGCACTGGCATGATTTTAAGCAGGGTGGGATGACGTCCTGGGCCAGGGAGAGGTTGAAGATTCTGATGAAGGTGACGGATAATTAATCAGCTTACTGTTTTCACCCTGTCCAACCCATCAACAAAAAGAGCCAATCAGATTGCTCATTATGCTGCAAGTGTGGCATTAGAGGGGATGTGTTTCGATCACATTTTTTGGGCATTGGGGTGAGTTTCCCAAAAGCTTTATAATGCTAAGTACTTTATTAACTAGTACCTAAGATACTGAAGTGCTTCCCAAGCCTTGGGTGACTTAAGTACTACTGGACCTAAATAATAATAGTGGTAATACTGGTACTAAATAATAATAATAATAATAATAATAATAATAATAATAATAATAATAATAATAATAATAATAATTACCCTCATCACAGTCCTAAAGACAGCACTTTCTCTAATTTCTCAGTTGTGAGAACTCAAACCTCTCACACACTGGCAGAGGTGCAGTCATGTAGAGCTCACTCCAGGCATCCCAAAGATGCTCAACAATGTAGTGGAGGCTGCCATTGTCCTGATGAGGGCACAAAAGAACTGCTCGGAGAAAGGCAGACGGGTTTGAATGCACAAAATATCATTTTATATTTGTTTCCTTGATCATTTTTTTTCTTTTGTAATAAAAATAAAATGAAATGCAAATGAAATAAACACAAACTAAGTCAATGGTCAGTAACTCAGCCATGAAGTCAAGTTTTATTTAGTTCGCAATTTAATTGCTAAGATTGATCGTTTTCAGGAAACCACCCAGATTCCTAAGATAATACTGCAACAACTTCAGACCAATCAGGTCACTCTTGGTGTTTTTCTTCACCAACATAAAGGCAGTTGTTGAAAATGAGTGAGTTACAGTGTTCGGATGGATTTTTTCAATGGGATTTTTGGTCCAGTTGCATGGAATTGTTATCAAATGACAGAACAAAGGCTTTGAAGGTTTCTGAAAATCTTCTTCGTGATAGCGACGTGATCAAATTCACACTCGTTTCGTGGCACATTTCTGTTGTACACTCTTCCTGCAGGTGCCTCTGATGGAGTCCTCACAGCAGGTGCTGTCTGCTCTATCCAGGGGATTAGGAACCTCGGAGAATTACTTGCTTCAACTGACTCCAAAGCGCAGGTCAATGTGTGCGGCAGAAATGCTTTACAACCGTATCAATCTTCATTCACAGATCCCTTCGCTTCAGCAAACAAACCATAAAGTGTCAGAAAAGCTTGGCAAAGTGGGAATATTAAATTAAAAGCCTTCAAAACCACACATCAACAATCCCGCACATTCCCCCTGCTAAATCCCAGATGTCCTGGAGGCAGCGTTTCTAGAATTAAATCTATTGATAAGGGTTTTCTCAAATTCTGCCTCTTTTTCAGTGTAAAGCGATTAGCTTCGTTGTTCTGAAGTCTTCGAATGTGCACACCAAGCATCATCCCATTAGGAATAGGTGACTGCATCCCAATTTACGATGGAATAAAGGCTTCGTAACTGTTCTGAGTGCAAGTACAAATCACTTTAACCCTCACGCTGGATTGCCAGTGTGAATACAGAGAACAGGTCACGTATTGTTTTGACTGGAAACACCACCATAATCTTTCACCACTGTTTGTAAAAACCTAAAAGGGTGTTCACTCGGCCCACCCTGTCACATCACTAGCAACAGATTAATCCAATGGCTTGTGGTCACTTTGTCCAATCCAGGCCATTCTTTCCTCCTACAAAGGAAAGGCTTTGAGTGAGGGTGGTCACCAGTGAAAGGCTTTTAAGTTGAACCCACCATGAGGCTGAGAGAGTAGCAGAATGTCCACAGTTGGAATAAGCCATGCTGTGTTTAACACTTGCAGGAAAGGCCTTAAAAATCAGCTAAATATCACTGTATTAAATAAATAAAAGAACACAAAAAGCAAAATAGCTGTTTTCTCTCTTTGTTTGCTTGTATAGTGTTCATATTTCAGAATGATAGTCCTGAGGAGGGATGATACTGATGCATACATAAATTATAAAAATAAAATAATTTTTTTTAAATTTGTTCTTTTTTATTTATTTGGACCACTTTCAGGAATTTTGAAGAATATATGATACTTAATATGCTTGTCAATCTAATCAATGCAAATAATTAATCATAATTCTAGCAATTTCAGCTCAAAAACACTGTGGATAAATAATTTACAAGAGGATTTCTAAAAATAAATACTCTTAAAAATACAAATACAAATATATTTTTATCAAAACATAGTCAAAATTATACAAATATATTCAAATTATGTTAATTTCAAAAAACAAAATAAAACAAAAAAATATATATGATATATCTGTTAGATTATTAAATATATGATATATATTTATATATATATATATATATATATATATATATATATATATATATATATATAATATATATATATATATATATATCAGTAGTAACAATATTTGATTGTTATTTCCTATAAATACCTTTCTAAAGTACATCAGATTATGAAAATATGCTGCAAAATTAACCTAGTGTTTTAAAGGTTAAGGCTCCAAAAGTGATTATTTACTATGTAATGGGTCCAGTTATGGATCTACTAATATAATAAAGGTTTTCAATTCGTTTTTTCTATAATTGTGTATTTTGGATCTTTTTCTTCACTGTCCATTTTTGTTTCTATTTCTTATACTACTTCCCTACTTTGTTATTGTTGAAAGTAAATGTGAGGAATGTGAAGAACATAAGATACAGCTGGAAAATGAAAAGTAACATTGTAAAACTCTATTGCAATATTGATAAAGGTTAAGTCGTGTGCTGCCTGACATAGGTTAAGCTCAAGTTGGTTTTGTACATTTTATTGGGCCTGCAGATCCTGCACACTCATAGACTGCTGAAGCTGGGGTCCCAACTTGTCCTATAAATGCTCGATTGACAATATATCTGGCAACTGGCTAAGCTAAGGATCTGTTACTCTCTGGTGGAGACATTCTTGGCATTATACCTCTCACCACAAGGCCTCCATATGTGACTGTTGGTAAGGATATGGTTCCTGTCCTGTTCAAGAAACCATATGGCTCAATGCACCCCATTGTTCCTCTCTCAACTGAGTGCATCCAGTGGTACACTACACAAGTGGTACACTACACAAGTGGTACACTACACAAAAGTAGCCTCTGAGAGCTTTTTACAGGGCAGTGGGGGGTGGGGAGGTGTGGGGGGTGGCACTTCATCCCCTTTTTGTGCTGTAATCAGTACTGCATATCTATCTCCGTGCATTATGTTTAATCAATGAGGGTATCTTCCCTTGGCTATTAAGCCCTAACCTAACATCGCCATACAGGTAGTAGTGCAAGAACCACTGAGAGCTCACAAAAATGGAGAAGGGGGAAACATAATTGCCACAAGACCTCTGATATCTCCTATGCTGGAGGGACAGGGAAATATGGTTCCTGAGAGGATGCTGATACAAAACATAGAGGAGCAAACGTTCCTTCTAAACCATTTCTTTTGGTGCTCTGTGTGCACTCTCTTCATGCTCCCTCTCAATTGAAAATGAGCTCTAAGCAAAGCTTTTTGGCTGGTGAGGTTTTGTCACAGCTCGTAGACAGGGACAATGACAGAGGAGAATGTGTCTGAGACAGGGAATCAAGTTGAGGACGCCTTTGACTAAAGGGCAGTCCACCAGTAGACATGTTACCTTTTGAAAGAGGAAAGTTATTATGGTGGAAAGGGTAGTGGTGCTAATGTCATCACAATGATTTCAGGCCCAAATGGACACACTGTCATCCATGTCCGAGATATAAAATCAGTTCTGAGCTCTTCATAACACCATCAGTCAAAAAGGATATACATCATATCACAAATTTGGAGAGGAGGGGTTTGTATGGGGCCAGCTGGAAGGATTTCGTCCGTATTCACGCCTGCATTGTTTGCATTTTTTTTTTGGTTTCATTTTCACACTTGGTGTGATTCATTTGTGCGAATCGTCTTCCCGGTCCTGCCTTGATTCTGTATGACACGGGAGAAAACACGTCTTCAGAGGCATGGTGGCTGAAATATTGCCCTTGCAGGGTCCGTATTCCAAAGGCTTGCTGTCGCTTCACCTTTTGACTTTTGCACTCCTGCCAAAGATGAGCAACCCAGTGTAAGCTTGCAATTGGAACCACATCTAAGGGAACTTTTGCACATATGATTTGTTTGCTTTTGCTTTTAAACATGGAGCAGCAGCAGAGGTGGAGTTTGTTCGTATCTGTAGTGATTATCTGACCAATACACCAGCTTCGTCTGTAGAGCCATTCAGCCCAAACCTGCCGCGTACACCCGATAGAGGGGTCGGATTGAGGTCAGATCATTTTCTCACCGAAATCAAACCGCTCCAGAGTTCATGTGGAACTTGACTGAGAGCACCTCCTCTAAAGGGTCCACATTTGAGAGTGATTACTCTTTTCACACCTGCCTTAACAAACTGTACCAGTGCACCAGACCCTCCAGTAAGGAACTTCCAGTGCATGTTTACTGCTCTGTCCATGTGTACATGTTAAACCTGCATACAGACACTGACTGATCAGCAGGAGGGGGCGGGGAATTGGAGGAAAATGAGAAGGGAGTTATTTCAGAATTAAAGTCCTCCAAATGGTTAATGCTGATACATACATATGAAAGGTTTTTTGTTTTTGTTTGTTTTTTTTTAACCCTTCAAAAGTAGCCTTTTCTGCTCAGAAACACTGGATGAATTATGGGTCCTTGGGAGGAAATTCTTACAAACATTTAAATTCTCTTAATTTTTCCATCTCAAAGGAAGACAAATTTGAATAATCTTGAGTAATCTAAAGTGTGACCGTCTCCTATAAATGCTTGTGTATTTTTTATGGTAAGTAAAAGTACGTCAAACTATGAAAACATCCCACAAAATTGGTCTAGAGTTCTAAAGATTAACACAATTGCACCAAGACCCTTTAGAAGAGGTGGTCTCAGTCTAGTCCCAAACAAACTCTGGAACAGTTTAGGTGAGAACATGATCCAACCTTAACCCAAATCAAATATCAGGCTCAGATGTGAGATGAATGGCTCTGTACATGTAGTTCAAGCTGGTATATTGGTCCAATAATCACTGACAAATCTGACCAATAATCAGAGAGAACATTGTCACATGGCTTGTTGGACATTTTTGTGTGCTTCTTCTCCTATGAAAGCAATCCAAACCACCTGGGAAGTTCACAAGTCATTAACTGATTTGGACCAAAATAAACAAACTGCAGGTATGAAAATGGCCTTAGACATCACTCCACTTCCAAGCCTATATTGGGTTGCTCATTTTGGCAGAAGGATAGAAGTCAAAAGGTGAAGCAACAGCAAGACTTTGGAATTCTGACACTGGAAAGGCAATATGTCAGCCACCATGTCTCTAAGGACATTACATGTTTTCTTGGATGTCATACAGAATCAAGGCAGGACTGACGAATGTGTGACAAACACTCTCCGGGCCTTCAATTCACACCTTCTTGTGACTGTGGATAAATGTCTGGTTGCATTTTCTGGGCAGCATATATGGGCAGCATGCGGTGCACAGTCCAGCTATGCCTGGAATAAGCAGGTGTATGTGTATTAATGCCCTGGAGAAACCCCTAAAAAAAAAACAGGGCATGAATGTGGTACCAGACCTGCTGAAGGACTGAATGGTCATAACATTACACAGGAACTGCTGAAAAGAAAGGTTACGATATTGGGGACAGTGAAAAAAAACAAAAAAAACATGAGTCAGAGTTTCCCCCTGAACGTCTTGCAGTGAAGAAGCAAGGTATGTAACATTATCAATGTTTGCCTTCACTGAAAAAGCCACTGTCGGCTCCTGTTGCCCCAAGAAAGGGAAAAATGTCCTGCTGATGGACGGTATGCACACAGATGCTGCCCTGAGAACCACACAAGGTCTTGGACTATAAGAAGATGGGGGGTGGGAACACACAGTAGGCCTTTTGGAATTTCCTTCCACATTTCTTCCTCATTTATGGTAGTGTTTACGTAGCGGAATAAACAAGGACTGTGACATTGGCAATCTGAATCCGAGGATTTTGCTGGAGCAGCTGGGTTCTGTACTGGTGAAATGTCATATTGAGAGAAGGTGCCTTCCAAGAACAGCTGCTGCAACTGTTGTGAAGGACATCCAAATGGAGACACACATTCCAACTCCTCCAAAGAAAAATACATTTCCTGACCCATAAATTGAGTAATTATAATGAATTTTTGGAGGTTTAAAATGCTGGGGTTAATTGACTGCTCGTATAAAGGATGTCAGTACATTTGAAGAAAACATGGTGGCTAGAACTGAAGGTCTCTCCTCATTAAACCTGATGTAGGTTATAGAGCTTTAATCACAGTAAAGTGTGCAAGATGATGGTTTCACTCAAATTGCCTTCTTGAAAGTGTCGTGGTCATTGAATCTCTAAAATTGAAATATTTCTGTTAGATTATTAAGAAAAATAAGTAAATAAATACATTGTTTCTTTTTATGTACAATGTTCTTATGTCATTTCTACTGTGTTTGTTAATTCATTGACCAATTCATGCATTCGTTCATTCGGTTGGTTGGTTGGTTGGTTGGTTGGTTGGTTGGTTGGTTCGTTGGTTGGTTGGTTGGTTGGTTGGTTGGTTGGTTGGTTGGTTGGTTGGTTCGTTGGTTGGTTGGTCGGTTGTTTGATTAGTTTGTTGTCATTTTTCACAAGCGTGCTTTCTGGGGCAGTTGTTTACTGGCTGCTGATATCATAATATTTCAGTTGTCTTTATACAATAGCATATATTATATCTATATACCTATATACTGTATTTCATAATATTTCAGTAATAACAACAAAATAGTGCATCTCAAAAAATACAATTTCATGAAAATCTCCAGGTTTATCTTCTTAATTTCATTCAAAACATTTACTTGTTGGATTGTTATATTATATTGTTCTATAAGACAATTGATGTTTCTCAATTAAGTTTTGAACAAAAATTTTTAAAAAACTTTTTATTTTTTATATTGTTTATATTTTATTTTTTTATTTTTACATGCACCAATACAACCAAAAATGAATTTATAAACATTAATAATAATAAATAATACAATGTTACATATTTACATTGCAGGAAGTTAAATCTCTGCTCGTGTAAATTCTGGGCTTAAACACAACAGTTTGCATTGAAATTTCACTGACATCCTAAGAGCTGCTGTTAATTCGAACCCCAGGCAGGCTTTTGCTTCAAGTGTAGATGAGTTGATTTAGGTGAGAACATTGTTCTTGGGTAAATGAGAACAGTGTCTCTGGTCTGTATCAGTCCTGAAAAACAGTCTAATGAGGTTTAATGAAACGTGAAATGATGCTGAATGATAGACGCATGTTCATAATGAAGGCCCGGTCGGAGTAAAGCCGTCATGATTACATTTCACACAATCCATCACAAGTGGACCTTGTAAGGAAACAAATGGAGTTTCCTTTGCATGAAGGTTTCAGAAGAAGCTGTGGGATTAAACATTTCCGACTGACTGCTTAAAACCGGTCCTCATAATATTAATATGTAGAATTAGTATCTTAATGATTCCGTTGCCGAGTTCTTGAGTTACAGACCGAGTGTAATGTTTCTAAACCATTTAGAACAAAATGAATTAGCAGTTTCTTTTCCACAGACGGGTTGAATCCTAACAGAATAAAAGTAGTGGGTTTAGATGCTGTTAGAGCTGCAGCTCCAATATGGTGATTGTGTTTGCATGTTCAGATTTGACCACATTAAACATCACATTTAAACTCATCCAAGACACTGTGATTGGATTATCAGGCTGTGGATCACAGGATCAGATCTTGATCAAATTCCACACAAATGTAAATGAAGTATTTCTATACAGTCTACTGTTGAGCTGGGGACCCATCGTTTTCCTCCAAGCACATTAGCTTCCCAGCACTGATGCAGTGGCAGCATTCCAAAAAGACGCAGTGGCTGTCTTTATATGTATCAGAGGAGGCATGTGCTTGTCTTCACTTTCATAGTGATGGGCAAATCGGATGTGATCGAGAAATTTTACAACACATCCAGTTACAGTCTTATTCCAAAATGGATTAAATTCATTTTTCCCTTTGAACACAAGACAAAGTGAGACAATTTTGTTTGAAATCTTTGCAAATTTATTAAAAAAGCCCACAAAAGTATAACATGCATAACTATTTACAGCCTTTGCAATTACAGCCATAAGTGTTTTTGAGTTTGATGCTACAAGCTTGCCACCTGTTTTCGGGAGGTGTTTCCCATTCTTCTTTGCAGAACTTCTGACGCTCCATCAGACGGAAAGGGGAGCATCAGTGCACAGACATTTTTTTTTTTCCAGAGATGTTCAATCAGGTTCGAGTCTGGGCTCCAGGACGTTCACACAGTTGTCCAAAATCAATATCAAATTTTTAAGCTGCTGGCCACTGAAAAACATTTATATCCACTTTTTGCTGTGTTTTTTTCTTCCATCGTTTGTAAAACATAATACATAGAATTTTATTGCAAGGAAAAGTTAGGACCGCCTGTGTCCTAAAAGCTGCTATGTCTCCTTTGGCTGAAATAATGTCAGTTCAAGCATTTACCGTCTCTGACATCAACTGGAAGAAAGATTTCCCCTGCTTTGCTTTGCAGCAAAGCAGCCCTAAAAAAAGACACACACACACACACACACACACACACACACACACACACACGTATAACATATAGACACATATGTTACACAGTAGTTAAACAATGAATAAACAATAAATCAGAAGGGAAACAGTTTGTGCTGTGAGAATAAATTGTTTTGATTTCATGAACCCATTCAAACTGGGTTTGAACACAAAAACCTCGAATGAAGCTGAACACGTCTTATTGATCTAAGTAATTAATATATGAAGAAAAGCAACAGCGTTGATTTCCCCATACTGAATTATAACAGAAGGCTCTCAAACATATAAAATAAGACGTGGCTGTAAAACCGCTGTATAGAAATGAAAGTGTAAGCTACAAACCCCCCAAAGAGGAACTGAATTCCCGCTCTGCTTGAGTTTACTCCGAAACAGGAATTGCGTGACTTATTTTTCTTTGCAACAAAGAGAGGATTGATTCGTAAGTCTCCCTCATCCTGAGCTCTGTGATGAATTATATGAGTTTGCTATTGAATTTTTAAATGCCACCTGATCTGCCTCCAGGGGACAGCTGCATGCTGATTGGGTGTTGTATGTTTCCCATAGAGATGTGGGACAATTAAATCTGGAATTGATTTATCATACAGGCATATTACAGCTCAGTTAGGAGTCCTTTATTAAACAGAGTCGCGAACAGTGGTTAGGAAAGCAGCGATGACAGGATTCATATTATTTGTACAGTTGTTCTGCAACCACTTCTAATTGAAAATAGGGGCTTTCCATGATTTACATATGCAAATCAAGGGTCTTTCTACCTATTTTCCTTGTTGAGTGTAAAAAGAATATACATATATATATATATTGTTTTTGCATATGTATATCATGCATGTTTCCCGAGAAAAGATGCAATTCTCCAGTGTGTGTTTTCATAGTACAGTGATTTACAAGTGTTAGGACACTCCATGAACCCCTCTGACTTTAACGTATTTGAGATATGTATGGATATTTGTTAAATGTAATTAAAATGTAAAATGTAATTAACCCAAATGCCCTAAAAGCTGTTTTTTCCTTCTTTGGCTGAAATAATGTCAATTAGATATTTCCTATAACCATCAGTCTCTGACATTGATTGAAAGCAGGGCCTGGAGTTCTCTCCATCATAGAGACCACAATGAGAATTCCACCTGGAGGAGTGGGAAAATCCTTATACCAGTCGATGCCAGGTAGATGGTCTAATCATGGTCATCTAATTTGTATTATTTCAGCCAAAGCAGGGAATATGAGCATAGGGGGGTCCAAACTTAACGAGAATTCTATTTAAATTTGATAAAATATTAAAGCATCTTAACTGGTCAAGAGAATATCAATGTGATGCTCGAACATGTGACACTAATCTTTGTGCAAACAAACTAACCCTAGTAAAAATAATGTATAATAATTGTATTTTTATGCATGTGTTTATTCTGGAAACCTTAATAAGGAGTGAGCAGTGCCAGCCTTCGACACTAACATTACAGTAGAAATGAATAAACACTACTCTGTGGGCCTTTGTGTGTGAAAATCTGTGGGATTTTCCCAGACACACAATCAGACTAGTCATGGATCAAATTGCCGTCCCGATTATGAACGACATCATAACTTTGTTTAGTCTGTGCTTAAACGTAATCTGGCTCTGGGAACTGTTCCTATAAACACAAAAAATAATATACTGATTTAACAAGTCAGTCACTGAAAACAACATGTCCTTCTTCCTTCATTCCGACTTTGTTTCATTTTGTTTGTGTGATTTTGAGACTTGGTCTAAGGCCTCTGCTCGCGCCTGTATCTCCTCGTTTCCTTCTGGGTCTGCTTTGCTCTAGTGCTTTAAAATGCAGGCGAGATTTTCATCTCACCGTGTTAAGAGTTAAATCTTTTTCGCTCCACGCTGCTACATATATCTTCTTGCCTCATGTGGATAGATGTTCTTGCTCTAAATTGGGTGGAGTATTAAAGCCTAGATCTACCTTTGCAAATGTATAAATTATTGATAGTCATGGGAGGAGACTCATCCACTTTCTTCTGACCTTCACGGCGCTAAAATTGGGTTTTAAGGGCCCCTATTTTTCTCTTTTTTTTGACAAAAGAAGGTCATCAGAACCAGCGTTTAGTATAATTAGTACAATCCAGTGTCCTTGTGAAGGTCATTTTCTTTCAGCAATATTGATGAAATGACTTAGAGAGACGTCTGAGAAGTCTGAGAAGTTTCTGTTCAGATCTGCTCCATCAGACACAGAGGCCCTTAATGGTCTCGTTGAAAAGTGACATTCCATCCACTGATTTCCATTCAGAGCTCAAATTTCCCATTTCCTCTTTTAACAAATGTGAACTAGTGGATCACAAATTGTTCAGACGTTAATAGAAAAAGGTAGAATATCATATATTATATCCATTATTTAAATTCATTAAATGTTAAGTTAAATATTTTGTGCCTTTTTTGTTCTACTTTTGAATAAAGGAGGCAAAATATGAAAGTTTCAATAAATTACTATTCAAACACTATAAACACCGTGTCTAGTTCAGCACATACGACCACGATCATGGGGAAGGCTACTGACCTGACAGATGTCCAGAACATGGTCATCGGCCGCTTCCACAAAGAGGGCCAGTCACAGAAGGTCAACGCTGCATTAACCCTTTCGGCCCTCAGCCGTAACTGTGAGGGCAGAATCCCACATTGTGTTCTCAGCTTTATAAGTCAGGAATTTCTTGACACACTGGCACAAAACATGTCACAGCATTTAGAAACCACAGAACTTACACTTTCTAACAGTAGTTGTGTTAGAAACAGTAGTTTTGTTGTGGTGCATGAAGCATCTGAGAGTAATTCATTGTGGAAAATCATACTTTTATAAAATTTTTAGAAGCTCCTGTTATTAAAAACCAATATAATAAAGCAGTTTTTATTACCAGAGATGTTGGTCATGTTGTTCCTGAACAAATAATTTCAAATAATGACAAGCAGTTTTAGAGCTTGGTATGGATCCAACAGGCAAAATGATCCCAAAAATTGAGACTGCCTGAATTTTTCATATATTTTGTCACAGTAATAAGCTATTTTATAAAATGTCATTTACATTTTTTTGATTCTCAACTTATAGACACCAATCTGCAACTTTTTGTTCAGAAATCAATTTTTTAAGTCTCCACATTCAAAAATAAGTAAAATTTGGCAATTTTTGATAACAACTTGGTCACTTAATCAAGATATTATACTTCGGATACTGTGTACACATCAAGTAATTACATATTTAAGTAGCCAAAGGCCTTCCATAAAGATATCGTCATATGCCATGTGACTATCTCATGTAATTACTGTCTTATTACAAAAGAAAGAGGCAACGACAAAAACGCACAAAACACACAACTTGTGTAGCTAGAGCTCTCAGGGTTAAAGCATATTCATGGAAAGTTGACTGAAAGGGGAAAAGGTGGTGGGAAAGGTGTTCAAGCAACAGGGAGGACCACCACCTTATGAGGATTGTCAAGGAAAGTTGATTCAAGAACTTAGGAGAGCTTCACAGGGAGTGGACTGAGGCTGGGGTCTGTGCATTAAAAGCCCCCCAGACCGGGAAAGGGTCTCCAAGTGAAGCATTCCTCATATCAAGCCCCTTCTGAAGCAGGGAGTAATCAAGCTTCCAGAGTGTGGAGGAGAATAAAATCTAAGGTGTCTGAAAGAGTAGCTGAAAGAATTCTGCATGGAGGAGTGGGAACATCTTGCTTTCAGTTGATGTCAGAGAAGGTAGGTTCTAGGAAACATCTGACTGACATTATTTCAGCCAAAGGAGGAAATACTAGCTTGTAGGGCACAGGGTGTCCTAACTTTTCCCTCACATTACATGTTGTAAATGATTATTTTAGTGACAGGCTCCTCCACCTGTGGTGCAGAAAGGAGAGATACCACTGCTGTTCGGCTGTACAATCGAAACCTCCCCAAGCACAGACTCAGACACTCTCTGTCATAAACACACTATGGACCCAATCCTCACCATCATACCTCACCTCCCATCATACCGCACTCTATCACAAACACACCATATGGACCCATTTCCTATCCTAGCTCTCCTATCCTCGCTCTAATTACTGTGCAGTATTTGCTGCTGACAGAATGGTACATACGAGTTTCTGTGTAATATCTAGTCAGTTCCTGTTCAGAAATGTGCAATATCCATACAATCACACGCGTACGCTGTACATTTAATTACCGTATTTTCCAGAATATAAGCCGCTACTTTTATCCACGTTTTGAACCGTGCGGCTTATAATGAGGTGCAGCTTTTTCTTCTTATATATGTTATTTTTTGCAGGGTTTTATTCCGGTGCAGCTTATAGTCCAGAAAATACGGTAATTAATTTGTATGGTTTCTGATTTTTATTTATTTATTTATTTATTTATTTATTTTTTAATTTTATGCAAACAAATATTTATTTGTTTGTTTATTTATTCATTTATTCCTGAGGCATATCATATCATCCCCCCCCCCGGGAAAATACAAGGCTATCTTTTTATTTTATCATCTTTTAAATTTCAGTTTTATATGTTTAGTTTTATCACCTCCGTCCCTCAGACGAGTTCAAATGAAGATGTTTAAATGTGTTAGACAGGGGTGTCCTAACTTTATCACAGGACTATGTTAATAGAACATAAACGACATTGGCCGTTTGATCAAGTGCACCCGAACGTGTGTGTCATTATGTACCTTCTTCATGGTGAAAATGAGGGAAAGCCTTTTTTTGATCTACTAGGCTTAATTTAGATTAAAGGAAGGATTTGAAATTAATTTTGAAATTAATGTTACTGTTCTAACTCACCGGGGATCCAACAGCAGTGAAATTAAAGCCTACTTATTATTTGTCAGCAAAGCAACGAGGATTAAATACGCCTTTGCTATCTCAGTGCAAATCAAACATTACACAGTACAGAGATGTTCTGTTTTGTCATTTTTAATATTTGTCTTTCGTCTTCCTCCCTTCCACATTGACTGAGTGTCCTCACATTGCGGGGCCTGTCGGGGATGTCTGTAAAATCAGTTCAATCCAAAATCAATAAATCCAGAGCTGAATGGCGAGGCCGGCTGGCAGATTGCTCCTTCTTACAACCGTAAAGGGAAGCCGACTCGTCTAGTCTAATTCCACGTCGGAGCTTGTGACGGCGTATCTGAGTATATAACTGTTGACTGCGTATTTGATGAATTGATTTGAGGAATGGAAGAACTAGACATGGTTGCCAGTTCTTCTCCAGGCTGAGATCTGAAACCCGAAATGATTTCTGACATTTCACAAACAACCAGAAGCCCCCAGAATCTTTTCATCAAGTAAAGTAAACCGTCCAAAACACTCCACGACAACCCGGCAGCCCTTGTCACTTCCCGTTCGTACCTTGCTGTGGGCGTTTGATGCATTTGATGGATCTGCTGTTTAAATTCTGTCCCACGCTTGCCGTAAAATATTAGACCCCCCTCTGCTGTTCCTTCTCAAAATTACAAATCCATTGTAATACCAGGGACCAGTTCCTCTGTTTTATTATGTCTACACTTTTTGGCCATTTTATCAGAAACCCCAACCATGATGTATCTACCAGTGTCACTGCAAGGTTAAATATGCAGCTTTGTGGTCAGAAACTGTCAGGAGAACTGTAGTTGTATCATTACGGCCTGTTGACCAACTGGTACAGTCACAGTGGGCAAGTGGACCAGATACAGCAGTGTTGCTGGAGTGTTTAACACTGTGTCTAGCCTCTGTCCACTTTAACACTCCTACCTAGTTGCTCCACCTTGTAGATGTGAAGTCAGAGACAGTTTGTGTTGGTCATCCTCTAGTCCTTCATCAACGCCCACAGGACACTGTTGGCTAGATTGCTCTGATTGGTGGATTGTTCTCAGTCCAGCAGTGACACTCCAGGGTTTAAACATTCCAGCAGCACTGCTGCATCTGATCCACTTATACCAGCCAAACACACACTAACACACCACCATGTCAGTGTCACTGCAATGCTGAGAATGACCCAGAATTTGGTTCATAACCTGCTACAATCAGAGAGAGTCAGAATCGGGCAGGGAGGCAGAATTCGGGACACCTGCCTAAGCGACACTTGCCGCATTGTCAATATGTTGATGACAACCCACCCCTCTTCAAACCAATCAATGTCTCGTGTGGAGAGGTGCAGTCCATGAAGGTGATAACGACAGGACATCAGGGTCATCAATAATCAATTATTTGCATCCTGAAACGTGTTCCACTGGATTGGGACCAGTTAAATGAGCACAAACATCACTCTGGAGGTTCTAGAATGATGTCTTACTAATGAAACTGGGTGCATACCCTGGAAATCAGGATATTTCCCAATTCTTAAGTGTAATGATGGAATTTTAGGACTTTTTAGGGCCTTCAGAGAAGGTCTGCGGATTCCTGGAAGCTGAACAGTACATGTCAGTATAGTCTTTTTTTAGTAGATGTTTATACTTGAATCATATCAATAATCTGTGTTTATTATGGCTGGATACATTAAAGGGTTACATTTCTTGAACCATCAACTGAAAAAAAACCTGTCCAATCAAAACAACATATGCATATAATAATAAAACAAAACATAAAAGTTTATAAGATGTAATTCAATTTCATCTAATCTTGAATGGCTGAAACTAGCATGGGGTGTCCCACTTTTGAATGGACGCAATGAACACAAAACCCCTTGGACTAAGACCTGGGTCGTTATGACATCGGTGCACGTCCCTGACTCATTTTCAATTTGGATGTGGTAAAGTCCGAGTTCCAAGTAGGACATTTTCAATGAAACAGCCCCAAAAGTTCCTCTTGTTTATTCCAATCAATTTGACTAAATAAGCATTTCTGAAATGTCTGATATTTAGAACGGCCGGTTAACTTTTTTCTAAATGTTTTTTTTTCTAAATGGTCCACTTTGCCGGAGGAATAGAACAGAGTGAAGGCGATTATGAGGATCGAGAGATAAATTTGAGTGATTCACTGATTTGCACCATTTCTCAGTCACTCCTTGGTGTTTTCGCTGAGTCAATAGCTCATTAGCCACACCAGGTGGGTAAATGTAGCAGATGTTGGAAGCTCTGTGGTTTGTCAAAAAGCTCAGGAACGATCCTGAAGTGAAAGTGAAATCAGGTTTGTAGCGGCGGAGCAGACGAGCGAGCTTGACGAGGAAATGTTTCATCACGTCGCTCGCTGCCGCTTTGTCTGATTCATTAGCGTTCGGGTCACGTGAGGCAACCTGAAATCAATCATTTCCTCCTCTAATCCTGCGTTCCTTATCTATGATGGATGGATTTTGTCCGACAAATGCTTATAAATACATTACCGGCTGTAATCACTGAAAGACTCCCGCTACCGCTGATTATTAGTCAAAGAAAGGACAGCCGTGATGTCCAATTCTTCTCTGGAGCCGGGGGACTGATATTAGAAACTGCTGAAACAAATTGATTTGCAACCTTCCTGGAATCTGTACATTGACGTGTTCACGGTTTGAGCCATTTAGCAGCCCGTCCCGCCCCGCAAAATTCAATCCACAATTGCGCCCTGATCAGATTTAGCCTCCCCGAATGCCTCGATACATACTCAGTTATCTCCTGTGTTTTTGATGGCAAATAATTCCTAATATCTCATTGTTGTTTGCCAAAGTAATTCCAGTTAAGCTGGTTGTAGAGGGGGCTGCAGTTTAATTTTCATCTCAGACTAGACAAGAATAATAATGGATTGGCAGCGACCGATGAATCATCGGGGCTGGAGGTGGATTAACCCAATGTTTCCTCTGTGTATGAGGAATTTATGGGGAAGGCAACTGCTCGGAGATCTTGTTAGGATTCTGCAGGACATGCTGGGTGATTTGAGGGGCTGTGACAGCAGGTGTGTGTTGTTCGCTTTTGGAGAGCATGAACAGGTGTGCTGCTTTATGAGACCTCCACTGACATTCCTCATTACATTCTGAGCTTTAATCTTTCGTCAGCGAACAGATCAGGACGGAAACACAGCCGTCCTTGAAATAAATGCTGAGTAAACCTGAAACTAGAAGCTGAAGGATGATAAATTATACACACACACACACACACACACACACATATATATATATATAAACCAGTAGCTGCACCTTACAAGTCACACATAGCAGATATTGCTATTTTCCGGGGATCCTTGATTACTTTGTCTTCATTTGAGATGGAAAAATGGACAGAATTTAAATATATGTATGAATTTGACCATGTTTTGATCCAAAATTTACTTGCAAATACAATTTCTCTTGTTAATTAGAAACCCTTTTGAAAATTGGGCATCCAGAGTGTTTTTGTGCTGAAAATGCAAGAATTTCAGTGGGTTATTTCTTGTTACTATTTTTATTTTTTGTTATTCATGTATGTATCACTATTATCCCTTCTCAGGACTTTTATTCTCACACCCTGTGTGAGTAAAAAAAGGAGAGCAAACAGCCTCTACCTTCTCATTTCCCTCCATAACACAATTTCTGGGTCGGTGATGCCACTAGCCCCGCCCCCTCTCGCTGATCAGTCAGAGTCTATATGCAGGTGGAGCATGTACACATGCACAGCTAACATGCACTAGAAGCTCCTCTGGCTTTTACATTAGAATTGAATTCAGTTGGGAACGAATTAGTTTTAGCTGGATATCTCTCTGATATTTATATTCCGACGTGTGAAGGCCCAGAAAACAGCATGTAACTACCAACAAAGTGCAGATCTCGGGTTCTAAGAGTCGATTCGGACTGAGACCACCGCATTAGGTCGGACCAAAATTCTAAAAGAGCCATCAGAAGACGCTTTGTCAAAATTAAAGTCACAAACTACTTTTAGACTAAAAGCTAAAATCACCGAGACACTGCACATTTTAGAGGGTTCCCTGCTTTAACACACCTCCTGCACCTCTGACAGGCCTTGTTAATGAGCTGACTACTTGAATCAGGTGTGCTGGGAGCAGGTAATGCTTTAAATATGCAGGGGTGGGGGTGCCAGCATGTCTTTGGGAAATGCTGGGATAAACAAACCCGGCTGGTCTAATTACCTGCTCTTTAATATCTAATGCTGTTTTCATTTTCATCCTCAGGGTTCTGAAGGACACTCCACATAAAGAGTGTCAGAGTGAGAAGCACGTCGTGGCAAATGTACAGGATTTCTGTAACTGAAAAATAACGCTGAATGCTGAGCATAACTGTCGTATTACACCTTGTAAAGCAGACGGGGTGTACGGCTGCGGATCCATTAGACACACACTCCAACAGCCCTTTAGTTTTGTTTTTGTTCATCTAAATGCAGATTTCTATTAGAGATGCGTTCAGAGCAAAGCTTCTTAATGTCAGAGGTGAAGATTAATCACAGCAACTCAGACAGAAGCAAGTTGCCACGGATATGTGAGGCTTAAACCAAGTCAATATCAGGTTTATTAAGTGTTTTCAGAGTAAATCTCTGAAGTGTTCTCTCAGCGATTTGGTAAATATGCTCTGACACTCTTATCCAGATCCAGACCCTCTTGTTACGGCACTGAACAGTGCTTCAAAATCACAAATTACTAAAAAATAGAGTGGCGGAAAATGTGCTGTGGAATGCAACGGAAAGCATTTTAAAGAGGCACTGAAGTGAAGTTATAAATGTATGAATAAGTAAACATGTTTAAAAAGAAGTGAAAAAGAAATAATAATAAAAAAAAAACAGCATCTGAATTGAGGTAAATTTGCTTTTGTGACAATCAAAAAAACAACTACAAATAAATACAAAAATTAATACAAATAATGAATAAATAAATAAATAAAAAATAATGCTATAGTACTATATTTAAAGAGTATAAATTAAATAAATAAAATTATATATATAATATATATAAAATAAAACTATTTAAAAGAGATTTTTTTTTCTTTACAGTCGTGAAAAATTAATAACAATTAAATAAACCTGTTTATTGTTTTTTTGCATACGAAGAAAAAAAAACTCCACCCATGACAAATAACTGCCAATCAAGCTTTCCCATTGATCTTGAGCTTAAGTTGTTGCTAAAGTGAATTTATTTGCATTAAAAGAATGAATTGATGCAGACTCCCTCTATATAGGTCATGGCCATCAGGTCTGATGCTTATCTCTGTAATAAATGTAATCTGCATGAACAAGTGTCTGGGTCAACTTTATTAGAAATAATGTGCTTTAAGCTCTCGAGGGTCAGACTGGTGACCACGAACTGCTGTGAACTGCCGTTACTGTTTCCAACCCTGAAATCATTAGAGCGCCATTAAATGATCTCCTTTTAATCTCAGAGGAAGGAGGCGGAGAGTGCATTACCTAAAGCCTGGCCATTTATCACAACAAGGAATTAGACTCATCATCAACTGGCCAAGACATGTAGCTTAAGTTGCTAAATTTAACAAAATGCTGGTTAAATTCCCTTTCAAACCTGAAGAGAGAATGCAACTCTACAACCTACATTTAGAGCATTATATTCACCATAATGAGAGACTGTAGCCCTCCCTCCTCAGTGTATATCACAATACCTACATTTACAGTTATTAATATTCACCCTAATGAGATACTGTAGCTCCTCCTCCTCAGTGTATATCACAATACCTACATTTAGAGTTATTAATATTGATCCTACTGAGAGACTGTAGCTCCTCCTCCTTTCAGTGTATATCACAATACCTACATTTACAGTTATTAATATTCACCCTAATGAGAGACTGTAGCTCCTCCTCCTCAGTGTATATCACAATACCTACATTTAAGTTTCAATTGTTTGATGTAATGTTTCTTTTAAATAATAAAAGTGATACCATTTTGTAGCTCTGCAGAATTCATAAATTGTCCATAAAATTTTACATCAATGCAGTGCATCCATATAATCACTGATCTGCCATAACATTAAAAACAGCCTGACTTAATTTGGCGGCGTTTTCAGATAATGGAATCTGTCTGTAATCGAATTTGCTCATCAAATAACCGGAACAAACTGCAGGCCATAAGCCCGTACTCTGTTTACACCTGAATGGGCCAAAGAAAGACTGCAACACCTTCTTAATCCAGTAAAAATTACAGTGATCATTTAAAAATAAAAGAAAACCCTTTAAAGCCACATATTTGAAATTAAACACATAAATACGTTCAGTAAAAGTATACTAATCAGGGAAGAGAAAACAGCCAGTAACACTGATGGACTCCTAAAACAATCAACAATATCTTTTCAAGGAATCATTATGTCCCCAATTTATCTATTAATATTGTTATGAGTTTGCTGCAATAAGAAGAATATTGCAATAGTATTTACTGACATTTACATATCGAGAATTCAAAAAAAAGTAAGCAAGTGATCTGCATGGGCTACATGGAGCAGGGGTTTCTGCTGAGGGCTTTGTGTTCAGCGGTCAGTTTGTATAGAAATGTGGTTGTAATGTGGAGATCAGTGAGGCTACTGAGGGCTGCTGAAACCGCTGACAGCTGAATACTTAACTGAAACATCCTTTCCTAGGTTCTGTTGAGGTGGTAGCCATGTGGGTCCATCAACTAGTCAGCTCATCCAGTATTCATACTAAGGTCATGAGATTAGGCCATTGGGCAGAGTTGATGGAAGCCTGGACTGATGAAAAACCTGGGAGGTCAGAGCAGTGTAGCATATTTGCCATATTTAGATCATAGAACTTAAGTATTGGATGAAATAAACTGAAATAGGTGTATTTCTGTGATACAGCAACATACACGCATATTATAAATGGTAATCATGGTAATTCCCAGTGTAGATGGTCAGTTATGTAGGCCACATGCTCTCTGCCATCCGTAAGAGATTACAGTGGATTAATGTAGTCACTCTGATGATTTTTGGGGTATAGATTGTATGAAAAAACAGCGTTTCGCAGCAGTTTCTGTTCATTATAATGAGTTCTATTACCCATTAGAGCGTGATGAATAAACCAACAGAGATGGTTCAAGATTACTGGTTAAAGCAGCCATCAAATATAATGATTTTAGATTTATCACTTTCCGAAAAGCTAATCACATGGGAATACAAGGTTTTGTTCCTACAGCACCAATATAAACGGACTGCAAATGAATGGCCACATCTGTGAAGCCCGACTCTGCTGTTCCATTTGATTATTTTGATTATTGAATTTTGCTCTGGTACAGTTTCCTGAATATAATCTATACGGCCTCACTCCGGATCGTCATGCACTGTGAATTTAATTAAGAACGAACACCCTGGTTGTGTGTGATGGGATTACTGAGTGTAATTCAGGGAGATGGGGGAATGTTAGCTGGCCTCTGAAAACACACACAACAGCGTCTCTCTTATCATCTCTCAGGTCCTGAAAGTAAGTGCGCAGCGGTCGTGCTTAATCTACCGCTGAATTTATCGAAAATTTTATTGTAGAGTGTTATTAGTTTTGCACAGTAGAAATAATTCCAGTCTAGACATCATTGAGATAAGTCGAGCTGGTGAGAAACGCCTGCTGGTTTCTAGTGCTTTACCTTTTGAGAACATAAAAACAAGCGAACACAACTCTTCAGACTTTTATTTAACATAAAGGCAGAGATTCACACCTTG
>CM067523.1:19043378-19058378 GCA_034509495.1 Acestrorhynchus altus
GGTGTTGCTGTGGTTCATTATGTGTTTATTATATTGTTCAAAGTGGTTACTGTGGTGTATTTAAACACTATCTATGACTCCCCGGGTGGTTGCTGTCCACACTTTGCAGGCAGTTACATGCCACAACCTACAGACATGATACACATATCATAACAAACTACAAGACTTACCCTATTTAACCTTAGTCTCATAATTGTGTGTTGAATCACTAGTGAGTAATTTCATCTCAGAAAACACCTACAATTTATTAATTTCCAACTGAATTAAATCCCAGTTTAAATACCAAAAGAGCTTCCAGTGCATGTTTACTGCTCTGACTGACTGCATACAGACTCTGACTGATCAGAGAGAGGGGGCGGAGCTGATGCTCAACCTGCATACAGACTCTGACTGATCAGAGAGAGGGGGCGGGGCTGATGATCAACCTGCACACAGATAGATAGGTAGATATCTAAATAACAAAAATAAATTCTGGTTGCTTATTATTTCATTTGGACCACTGACAAGTATTTTGAAGAACTTCAAAGTCTTCAAGTTTGATATCTGATGACTGGATGTTTGTGTTTCTTATAAGCTAAATAAATAAATAAATAAATAAATAAATAAAGTAAATATTTGATCCAAACATGGTAAAAATTCTACAGATATGTCAATTTAATTTTTATGTCTGAAATGAAGACAAATTCAAAGCATAGAATCTCCTGAAAATAACGATAGTGGTCTCCAATAAATGCATTTTTTTTGGTGAATAATAGTACATCAAACTACAAAATCATCCCATAAGTTTAGCATAGTGCTCTTAAGGTCAACTATCTCATTCCCACGCCTTACTGAGTCATGCCCACAACTTAATTTCTATTTATGCGGGGTGTCACCTCAGGGGCTCCATTCTACTGTTCAGTATAACTTCCTCCATGTTAGCAGATGAGAGTAAGTCATATAGTTTCCGAAACCCCATAACTGACACGGTTTGAGGACAATGCAAGATGATTTAGATGTGCAGCACCATGCTTGGTTACAATGTCAGACTGCAGATATTTTCTGAAATATACTATTTTTATAAAATGTTCTCTTTCAAATATGAAATAGTAAACATAAAAATTGCATGAATTTCTCAACTCTTCAACCAAGATTCAGTAATTAAGATCAGCGCCACTTCTCAGAGATCCAGTTTCATACCTGGTGCGACAGACACTGCTAAACACGACAATATGACAAATATGTGATAAATGTAGGCAGTTAATTCCCCACAACATACCTCCTCTCGCCACAGTAATGCAGGTACACATTAGGGTTCATGACAGAAAACAGCGCTCTCAGAAAATAATCATACTACGTGATCTCCTGCTTCTGCATGAGAACAGTGTGAAGTGTAAGTGGCTGTGTATCCACTTATCTGGTGACAAAAACTCCCCTGGTGCAATTAGTTTGAGACATAATCATGGGGGGAATAAAAAGTGCAGCAGATGAGTAATTTAATTTTGACTCCTTTTTTTTTTTTTCAATCCCTCTCAGAAAATGAAGAGGAATAATGGGGAGTATCAGCATGCCGTCTGGGCTCATCATCCCAGAGTGAAACACACAGAGCTCACAGTTCCCTTTCCCATTAGTTTCAGGAGGGATGAGCTAAAAACAAGGCCTCCTACTTGTTCATCCAAACACACACACACACACACACTCCCATCAAGAGCTTCTCCAGCTGTTCACAGGTAAAGCTCTACTCAACATTTCCCCAAACAGGATCATTGCTTTTACACAAGTGGTTTCAGCCTATTGGGGACGTTTGATTGCAGAAATGTGGGATTGCAAGGATGCACTTTATCCCAGGAGTCACAACTCTCTCAATTCCAAAAGTTAACAGATAAGGAAGGAGATTTGACACTCAACAAATTCAGGAAAATAGGGCATGTCATGTGATAGCCGCATGTACCTCAGGCGACGGCTGGGGAACACCCAACACCTGTATAATGTCAGAGCTGTTATCTTGCTCATGGCGAGGCCGCAAGAATTCTCAGAATTAGAGTGAGGCGTGACAGTAGGTGCCAGATGGATGAGATCATTCAATTTACAAAGTCGTGTGGGTGTTCAACATTCCTTGATCCGCAGTGTCATGCGCATCGGGAATACATCGTAGAAGGCATTGCCACCCACTGTGGACAGTGCAGTGGCCCCCCAACAGGTGCTAAATGATTGTGATCGTTGGCATCTGGCTAGAATTGTTCATGTGAATAAAGTGAACAGCGAGTGCCCCTGTTAACACCACAACACTGGACACAGTGCCTCACCTGGACTTGTGAGGTTGCTAACTGGACACTGGAGGACTGGTAATGTGTTGTGGTCCTATGAGTCATGGTACCAATTGTATGTGGCTGTCTGATTTGTATGCGATGCAGACACCATGAAGCCATGAACCCACTGTGGCTGGTTATATTCTTATGTCATAAGATGGCTGATGGCATTGTCCATAATGTCCAGTAGTTAGAGGGTGACCGGCATTGTCCATAATGTCCAGTAGTTAGAGGGTAGACAATGTGTGATTTTAGTGACAATGGCAACTGATTAAACTCAGTTATTATAAGTAGATTCAACTCAAAGATATGGGAAATGATCACCAATGTTCAGCAACTCGTGGGCTGGAGCTTTATCCAATACCTTTAGAAGGAGTTGGAGTGGCAGAAATAATCATCTAACATCAGTATCTGAGCTCACTGGTGCTCCCTAGTTTTCCATCAACTGGGACAGGGTCGTTTTCTGACCGCAGACAGTTTTGATTTCAGTTCACGAAACTGGGAAATGGGGGATCGTTTGGGTCTCATTATAACATTTGGGGCAAGCAAAGGCCAGGCGATGCCTCTGCTCTCGAATGTGGCTGAATGCAAACAAATCCATCTCACAGCAATGTTCCTTCATTCCTACAAGAGTAGTGGCTGTTCATGCAGCAAAGGAGGACCATGTTCTCTTTAAAACACTTGACTTTAGAACATATGCTGAAGCAGAAGGTGTCTTACATACTCTTGGCCAGGTCTCAAGTTCAAGTTTCAATTGATTCCAAAGCCAATCGCAGCCAATCTAGTTTATGTTTCTATGCAATTGGAGTCCCAGCTTTTGATGTACGTTGGCATAGCAACATCACTTCCATTTGGTTTGAAAGAACCAAAACAGTGCAGTATAAGAATATTGTGCATAAATGTTACATTAAGATTAAAACGACAGCATTAGACTTATGGCATTAGTGTTTAGTACCCAACCAGGACACAGCACATAGCTGAGCTATCTCTCAGGATTTCAGCCTCAAATCTTTTGCATCCATGTTTAAACCAAACCCCCAAGAGAGGGATTTGGAATTCCTCAAAGTCTTCCGCCCTTGTCCCGCCGCGATCGCTACATCTCCAAAGTCCCTCTCTCACCGAATCACAAAGCTTATCTGCAAGCTCGGGCTTAGAGCGCTGATTGAATAGAGTGGAACAAAGGCAACATTTGAGAAAAAAGCAATGAGCTACACTGGGCTAAGAGTAGCCCCCCTTCACTGCCACCCCAATCCCTGATAATATATTGCTCCATCTGGGGTTTAAGATATACAGCTGCTCTAGGTTACAAACCACACAGGCTGATACAAAGTATGTAGCCATTGGTTAATCTCAAAGCTCAATAGATAAGACTGCACCCTTATCTCCAGTTTATGGAGAGAATTCGTCCAGTAACTGTGGGATTGGAGAGGAATTGCATTGCAAACAAGGAAAAATGTGTCTATGTTTGAGAGAATCCCTCAAAGCTTCATATGGCCTCCATGTGTCTTTTTATGGCTATCAAAATGTGAGGACCACTTGGCCCAGATGTGCTGAGGACAATTCCAGGAGCAGTGCCTATCAGCTTCATACAAAGCCAGTGTAAGTGTTTAAGGAAACCCGCAGTGCTGAACTCTGGCCTTTTTAGGGCATAAATGTGATTCAGGATATATGGAAAAGGTCTCAGTGGTCTTATGTGCTACAAGCGACACAGGTTTAAATCTCGGGTCATGCTGCTGGACTCTGAGAGATGCATGGAAGCGAGACCTTGTTCCATTAGGGGTGCAGCATGGCAGCTTTCACCTCCGTCCATTTGTCAGAATATGTGTTTTCCCTGATGAGTTCAAAATTTAGAGCATAATTCATCCCTTTTCTTTATTGTGAATAAAATACACGGAGAGGATTCCTCCTGATCACACAAAGAAGCAAGGTCTGATTTGGAACGGAGAAGGTTTTCATAGAGATGATGATGTATCAAGCCAGAAGTCACATGATTCTTGTATCATTTGGCACTGGTGGCCAGAAGAATGGCTCTGCAATACGTTCTCCCAGAACTGTCTGCTGCATTTGTGCTCCCAGATGAAGATGGCCCACAGCCACTCCTCAACACTGACAGAAAAAGCATCATCTAACGTTTGTTAGATCTCCTTCATTATTTATCAGCTGAATGCAACACATTCTGTGTGACATGGTGCCGTTTCTTGTAAGTGTCCCGAATGTACCACGCTAAGCCCTGTGCTTGCACTTAATACATAACCTGCAAAAGTTAATAAAACAACATTCTAAAATCTCAACAATCTGCTTATTGAAACAGTGTTCCACACCTATCTGTAATACAGTGCTTTATCCAAAGCATGTCCTCTTGTCAAGCATATCACCGTGACTTCCTCAGAGATGTGTCAATCACATTAAACTCCCTTATCTGCTGTAATTGTAGTTCAGCTCAATCCTTTCTGCTAAATCCCAGATAAGCACAGAGCATTTCTCAAAGCCCGCACGGGGCATCGCTTTCCTCTCATGTGTGTTCCGGCCAGTGCTTTAGAGTTTTATCAGCTTATTTCAGCTTATTGATCCAATGAATACCTGTCAGAAATGAATCAGTGCATTTATTTTCAAAGGAAGTGACAAAAATGATGCTCTCGAATCTTCTCACGCAAACCCCTGTTGGCTGTGAAACTGCAGGATTCGGCAGTCGACAGTAAATTATTCTGGAAAATGGGACTTTCAGGAAAAAAACAAAACGAAAAAAAAAAAAAACATGGTCTAAACTGGGCTCTTTTGTGGCCAGTATATTTTGCTCTTACCAATTTGAGTAAAAGAGATGTTCGGAAGCTTAGTGTCTGTTTTCCCCTTTTAGCCCTTGTCTGGAAAGATTCATTCACTTTTTCACTTTCTCCAAAACAGGTGGAGGACAGAGGTGAACAGCCGACACTTCATCACTTGTTGCAGAAGACGGGAGGATAGAGGAGGATCAACATCAGTGATGGGAAAAAAATCTGCTCTCACCGAACGTTTCGGAAGATTTATGAGGTGGGGGATTATTTCGTGTCCTACAGGTTGTGTCCTTTTATATATATACTGCAAAAATGTGCAGTGAATATATATATGTATATATATATATATAAATTCATTATGAGACAATTTCAAAGACAATCTAAAATTATCTACAGTCAAGTTAACCTACTTCATATGTCACGTATCTGTCTCCTGGTCTGTCTACCTCTGGTCTGTCTTTGCTTTGTTTACCTTCACATGTGCTTCTGTAGCACATGTCATGTCTCCGCCCATTCCCAGCTGTGTTCCATCTGTAACCCTGCCCCATCCTTATCATGTCCCGGGTGTGATCAATGTTGTCTTGTGTGTATATAAGTCCCTTGTCTCAGTTACTCCTTGTTCTTCTTCTTGGTTGCCATGTTTTCTACTCATCCCTCGTCTCGTCAGCTCGTATTGCTGGTTAGTGAACCTTGTTTGTATAAGTTTTCAGTTAATTAACTCCACCCTGCAAGTACGTCCGCCTCCACCTCCTTCTGTGAGCCCTCAAACGATACATCGTAAGCGTTGTTTCTAACATTTGATCTATATTGAGAGATGGAAGTGATGAAACTAAACCCATAAAGCTGAAGAAATGTCTTTATGAAATAAATTTTTTATAGAAATGCTGTCTTGTTAACCTTAGACATCACTTTGGTTTGCTCTTGATTGTTGACATGAGGGGAATTACCATAGCGAGATCCCAAGAGCTCTCTTAGGCCTTCAGAAAGCAAGATGCAGGTGCAGATGAGTCTGGGAAGGGATTTAAAAAGTCTCAAAACAATTAGAAATCAGCCATTCCACTGTCTGGAAAATGATTTTTAAGTGGAGAACAATTTGCCAAGATGTCAGACTGTCCTAGCAAGTTCTTCCCAAGAGTTGACCACAACATGTGTAAAGTCTCCAACAGTCCTTAAATGTTATCAACGGTCCTACAGATAGTTGCTGTCACATCTACCATATGAAAGAGACCAAACAAGTTGAATTTCCTGGGACGTCTGCAAGGAGGACACTTCAGGGCAAGACAAGAACACAACTGATCACTTGCTGCTTAATATGCTCGTCCCAGCACTTTACAGGTGCCACTGGAACCAGATAATCAATGTTGTTCCCATCAGTAATTTTATGGATCTGTGTGTTTAGGCAGTCTTGACAGAGGGACTTTGGACCCCTAGACTCAGTCATACCTGGCACTAATATTGACTCCAGCATGTGGTCTGATTTTGCAGTGTATTTTTGGAAATGAGGAGGATTTTCAGTGGTGAAGGTGCTAATCACTGGTCATGAAAAGGTTTCAGTTCAGTAATCCACTTACATGTTTACGTATTGCGGGATGAACATTAGCAGAGGGTTTTGTAGTTGGCAGCTGAGGTTTGCCTCCCAAATCTAATTTAGTAATCAGGGGAGTCAAAGCTGCGTGAGGCTGGCTGCGGTGCTGAGAGATTAATCCAACGTTTGGCTCAGTGGAGCAGCTCCCAGATCCAAACCCACTCTCTACTCCAAACCATGGCCTTTCTGCACTGAATCAGAGCTAAAACCAAAGGAAAACTCCTTTGCATTCAGATTTAGTTCTGGAATAAGAAGAAATCCTTCAAAACAATGTTTGGGAAGAACATTTGAAAGGTATATCAACCTTCACTTGATGCAAAGGTTCTTTACTGTTGTCTTTTCATGCTCATTCATGTAAAGGTTCTGCATCTCTTTTCAAAGTATGCTTCTTTATGGACCCATATGTGATCTTCTTTTGGCTTCTCCCAAGATGGACCACTCCATCTTGCCCTATCCCCTGCCTCCTCTACTGTTAAACCAACCATCTCCATGTCCACCTTCACTACATCCATAAACCTTCTCCGAGGTCTTCCTCTTCTCCTTCTGCCCGGCAGCTCCATCTCCAACATTCTTTGTCCAATATATCCACTATTCCTCCTCAGTGCATGTCCAAACCATCTCAACCTGGCCTCTCTGGCTTTATTGCCAAACTCCTCCACCTTCACTGTCCCTCTGATCTGCTCATTTCTAATCTTGTCCATCCTTGTCACTCCCAACGAAATGGACCCTTATGTGATGCCTGCACATATTAGTGGATTCCCTGCTTTAACACACCCCCTGCAACTTTGAAAGGGCTTGTTAATGAGTTGTGTCAAGCAGAAAAAGCACTAATGCATGGCACCTTCTCTACTCAACTGTATTCATCTCTTTTCACAGAGCAGTAAACATGCACTGGAAGCTCCTTTGGCATTTAAACTGGGATTTAATTCAATTGGACATTTTGGATGTTTTCCCAGCTGGATTACTCACGGATAATTCATCATAAAATGAGGGGACCAGGGTTAGCTAGGGTAAAGTTTGATATGATGGGTGTATCATGTCTGTAGTTTACTCTGATCTTGAGTTATGAAGCCAAGAATACCCACATGTAACTGCCCAAAATGCAGACCTTGGGTTGCAAAAACTTATTTCAGGGAGGAACCCCCGGAACCGGTGCCGTTTCGGTCACAGCCATAAATAGTTAATAATAATAATAATTATAATATTGTGTGTGAAGAACCATTTTAAGTTTCTTAGAATCTTCATTTGATGTAAAGATTCTCTACTTTAAATTTAAATTCATAACATTTTTATAACATTCTTTCATCCCTTTTGCAGCAGCTTTATTTTTAATAGACTATTGGAATGGTTTAATAATAATATACAAATAAATAATAATAATAATAATAATAATACAAATCTTTTACCTACAAATAGGTTGAAGAGAACAGAGATTCTATAACGTAAATAATATAAACTTCTCAATACCACTTTATATAGAAACACAAGTCTTTCCTAAAATAAATGTCTCTCGCAGGCAGATTTACAGACTTTCAGATAATATTACACATCACAACTGGGCTACGTCTGCCTGCATGAAGCCACCCTGTCTAAATCCCTGTTTCCTTATACTGTTTTGTTTTAAATTTCAGATGTCATTGCACAACAAGTCAATAAAGCCATTTTTATTGAATCCTGGTGAAACATTGGAGCCTAGGCACAACCCGCAGCTATTTCCAATAGTCTTGTTAATTCTTTCAAAACTTGAAACCACAGAGGGGGAGCAGTTTGCAAAATTAAACAGGCTGTAAACTGAACTCCTTTCTTTTTTTTTATTCTTTTGTTTTGTGATGTTCCTGAAACTGCCACGCAGACACATTCCCATTCCTGAACACTGAGTGGTAACTTCAGATTAAATCTGGAGAAAAGAAAGCTGGTCATCCCCTCCTCAGGGTCCGATTAGATGCACCATGGATAAGATTGCTTTCTCTCATCCAGATCTGCAGTTAAGTTCCATTAGAAAACAGTAATGTAGACAGCATCAAACCCTGTAGCTATACCATCTTCAGCTAATGAAATAAGCCCTCTGGTACAGTGGCAGTATTAGTCCATAAACACCCCAATAAACACACCTTTACACTAGAATCAGAGATAGTAGTAGACCATAAACACCTAAATACACATACACTCACAGCAATTGGGAGATATTAGACCATAAGCACCCCAATAAACACACACATACACTACAATCAGAGATATTAGTCCATAAACACCACAATAAACACACATATGCACTACAATCAGAGATATTAGACCATAAACACCTCAATAAACACACCTTTACACTAGAATCAGAGATAGTAGACCATAAACACCCCAATAAACACACACATACACTACAATCAGAGATATTAGACCATAAGCACCTCAATACACACATATGCTACATTCAGAGATATTAGTCCATAAACACCACAATAAACACAACTATACACTAGAATCAGAGATATTAGACCATAAACACCCCCATAAACACAACTATACACTAGAATCAGATATATTAGCCCATAAACACCTCAATAAACATACCTATACACTACAATCAGAGATATTAGACCATAAACACCCCAATAAACACACCTATACACTAGAATCAGAGATATTAGACCATAAACACCCCAAAAACACATCTACACACTACATACAATCAGAGATAGTAGACCATAAACATCTCTAAAAACACACCTATACACTAGAATCAGAGATAGTAGACTATAAACACCCCATAAAACATTAATTCTATACACTACAATCAGAGATAGTAGACCATAAACACCCCAAAAACACACCTATACACTAGAATCAGAGATATTAGACCATAAACACCCCATAAAACACACCTATACACTACAATCAGAGATATAGACCATAAACACCTCAATAAACACACCTATACACTACAATCAGAGATATTACCATAAACACCCCAATAAACACACCTATACACTACAATCAGAGATAGTAGACCATAAACACCCAAAAAAACACACCTACACACTACAATCAGAGATATTGGACCATAAACACCCCAATAAACACACCTATACACTACAATCAGAGATATTAGACCATAAAATAAACAAATGTCTTATATTAATTAGAATAAAATATATTAGATGATACAAACTCAAATAAAACACTCATATACACTAGAATGTGATACATTAGTCCATAAACATTCAATTAACACTCCTATACAATAGAATATGACACATTATACCATAAAAAAAACAATAAACACTTTTATACACTAGAATATGAGATATTAGATGATAAAAACCCCAATAAAGACTCATATACACTAGAAAATGAGATATCAGGCCAAACAAATCCCAATGAACACTTCTATACACTAGAATAAGAGACATTGTTCCATAAACATCTCAATGTACCTCCAGTACAACAAAATATGAAATATTAGTCAATAATCATCTCAACAAAACATTCCTGTGCACTAGAAGAGGAATTTCATCCAGCCCATGGACTTGCAGGTCTGCTAAGACAAATATACAGTAGAAAGTCTTCAGGGTGTGCTTAGATTCATTGTAGATAACTGCTGCAGAGCTACGATAAACAACAGTGATGTGGATGGGGGCTCCGCCCCCTCTATTCAATATTACACACATGAGACACAGACCCTCACATTCATCCTCCCACTTTGTTCTCCCTGTATTCTCACCTTACAGGGAAGGTGTAGACATGCAGAGTGTGGCTGCTATATAAAGAAAGAAAGAATCAAACAACCACCACACTTTCCAGAAGAAAAAAAAAGGTGTTTCTATTTGTCTCTCACTTTTTTTCAGGTATCACCAAACTTGTACATGCAAATGAAAACTGAGTTTCCAGTTCTGTGTTTAATATAATTTAAATGATACTAAATGATGTATATATATGTATATATATATATATATATATATATATATATATATATATATATTTTTTTTTTTTTTTTTTTTTTTTTTTTTTAATTAATTTTGCAGAGCGAAGAAAATTCCACACATACACAGCAACTCGGCCAGGAAATCAGTGGAGAATTGAGGTGAACAACTAGGAGCTCCAGGCCTCGCTCATATCAGATAAGGCCAAAATTCATGATTCCACCATCTGAGATACTGAAAGTGGGCTCTGTGAAAGAGCTGCAGGGTACAAAACACTGCTAACCAAATCTCCAATGTGCCAAAAATACTTTGAGTAATGCCAGGCCCTTTGGAATAGTGTCCTTTGAACTGAATCAAAGCAGAACATTCTGCAAGACAATGGTCCAGTTAAATCTGGCAAAAGCTAATACAGCCTTCCACGCTAAGGCTAGAAACACACTTACTGGCCACGCGTTCATGTCGAGAACCGGCTGCATCGTGAATGTTCACATACTTGTCAATGTGCTTAGAACGTTACTGGAGGCTCCACTACGGTGCAAACCAGAGAAGACCCTAAGGATGTCATACCAACTGACAAACATGGTGATGGTAGTCTGATGATGATGTGTGATGATGATCCGGTGATGATGGAGATGTCTATCATACCCAACCTTAGTTGGGTTTGCTCTTGATTGTTGAAGTGAGTTATGTCACCACTCTTCAAAAAGAAGGTTGTAGATTCAAGATTGTCATGTGACCAGTAAACACTACAATGAAATTCTTACATTGCAAGTTCTCCTCAACATTCAATGCCCTATTAGATATGAAACATAAAATGTAAGTACAAAACCTACACATATGAGTTCAGACTGCACACTGTACACTGTACAAGGTGGACATCAACAGCTAGTTTTGCTGTATAACATTGTTGGGCAGAGTATGGCAGTGCGGTTACCCGTGCAGTATTATGCAAAGAGTTTGGGAAGGGATTTAAACCGTTGAAACCATCTGTTCTACTGTCCAGAAACTGATGTACAAGTGGAGAACATTTAAAACATGACCAGATCAGGCCATCCAGGCAGTCCAAGAGCAGACCACCTGATTAGTAAAGAAGATCCAAGAATCCTAAAACCTTCTCATAGGAACTACAGGTAAGTCTTTCTACAGTTGATGTCAAAGTGCAGCATCTACCATCAGAAAGAGACCAAACTAGTTAGATTTTTCTGGGAGGTGTGCAAAGAGGAAAGATTCTTCTGGATCCGGAGGTCCGATAAACGTCTAGAAAATGTTGCAAAATATGATTTTGTGGTGAGATATTCTGACAAATGCTTCAAATAAATGTTATTGATTCATGCACCATATAAAATACTGTAATATGCTTCCAATACAATACTATTTTGCTATTGGTTTGTGGTGAATAGGGCAGATATCTCTGTAACTTTCCACTTTGCTCCACTTCTGTGCGAAACGCTTCTCTTTCCGCATATCGCGAACAGCAGGTAGAGTAACATGTGACAGCAGGGAAGGGACACGGCGTATGTAGGCCAACCTGGTACGGAGGGTTCCGGAAAAGCTTCCGAGAATTATTTTGGGACCCACAAAGGACCATCGGTGTGAAAACAATTAAGGTTCCCTTCTTTCCTTTTTTTTTGGCAGCTTTAATTAACATTTTATTTAATGGCATTGTCTCCCAGGTCTTAATCGCTAGAGGTACAGCTAATTAAAACATATATCCTTCAAAATCTTAATAAGTAGGCGTACTCTGCATACTGATGTGATAGAACTAATGTGCCTGGTCTAATCACACGGTCTGAGACAGTGCACTAATGCCAAATGCTGCTCTGATGGGGGCATTTAGCTGCTCCGTTTGAGTGGGAGGGGTCTAATATACAGATTATATGTAAGGACAGAAAAGCCCGGTCGCTCTGATTGTAATTCTCAAGGCCACTGATAATCAAGGATATTATCTATAGTAGCCAATCAGAGGCAAAATCTCGCTTGTCATCTAATTATGCCAATTATTAACCCAATTTCTGTATGGGTATTTCAAAATTCCCCTTATTAATTAGGTCAATTAAAATAAGTGCTCAACACTAAAAGCAATTTAGAACTGGACATGTTTGCCAAATCCAAAAGTGGGCTTTACAAGTGTTTCAAGGACGGACGAGGTGCCAAACTGTTTAATCTGTCACATCAATGATCTAAATTCACAGCATCCATCCAGTCTCAGAGCACATTCTGTGCTCATAACACGTTTAATGTGTTTTAATTTATTTCTTAATTCTACGTTATCGCTCTATATGGCACATTTATAAGGGAAATGGAAAAATAGCCTTCATAAATTTCCACGCAATGTCAATTTGGAGGAGGCTGCCTTATTTAAGCCCAAGACATTAGTTTGGTTTGTCCTTGATTGTTGAAGTGGGTGGGATCTAAGCATGTGGACATTGGATCTTCGTTTTAACTAATGAAATGTCTTTTCAAAAATAATCTGTAAAATGTAATTATTTGAAATCCAATTTTCTTGTGAGGAAAAAGTTATAATACTCGCACATTTATGACTTAAAACGCCTAAAATTAGAACCGGGTGCTGCAAATGATTAGACCATGGTTGGAGAGGATTTTGAAGGGGGCGGTAATTTAAAACGCAGATGTTAGTTTGGTTTGCTCTTGAACGTTTTAACACAATATGTAAAACAAGCAGAGAACATCTAAACAAAGAGCAGGACTACTGGAACAATGTTGGACAGATAAATCCAACAAACCAAGCAGCATTTAAGCACAGGAACCTCATACCAGCTGTGAAGCATGGGGGTGGAAGAGTCATGGTCTGGGGCTGCTTTGCTGCACTATGAAATATTGATTGCATCACAGGGGTGGGCGGAGGAATATGTAATGTACTATTTTATTAATCACATTTTGCAAATTATATATCTTTGACATACAAAGGTGTGCATTGGGTGTCCTAACCTTTTCACATGATTGTATACAGCCCCCCAGCATTGCGCTGTGGAGCATTGGAACTGCTTGGAACGTTGGAGCATTAGACCAGTGTCTCTTATAATACTTATATACAGATACATACATTACACATACTTTACAAAAACAAAAATATGATTAAAAAATGTCTGATTCAGATCATAATAAAATATCTGGGATGGAAGTTTACGATCTGCATTTATTTCAATGAAGTACAAGGCAGAAGTGATTCATATTTGTTCACAGCATGTGTGAGAAATCACCTCACTTTTGTGTTGTTTGGCTGAGAAATCACCTCACTTTTGTGCTGTTTCACTTTTGTGTGTGTGTGTGTGTGTGTGTGTGTGTGTGTGTGTGTGTATGTGTAACATAAAATTAGTTTCCGATTCCTGCTGAATCTGAATCAGGGATGGTGGGGATGGTGGGGTCAGAGCTGCGATCGCTCCGAGCGTCTGCAGTGTGTTTTTTATTGAAGGCTATATTGTTATTTAAAGCCCCGCTGATGCCGCGCAGCATGGCGTCATTAAAACCTTAAAGACTTTTACTGATTTAACCTTTTTTATGTTCATCTCCTACTGTCTGCGTTCATTTCTGTGGAGGGAACGCTGTGAGCAACTGTGCAGATTCCTGCACCATCTGTAAGAACCCTGGAGAGCTTACGACAAAATAAAGGTGACAAGAAACGGTGGGTGGGTTGATGCCATTGAATCGGCTTTGTAAAGAACTTGAAGGAGCCTGTATATCAGGGCTGTACATAGCTCACAGAACCGTGCACTGCAGTGGTTCTCAAACCTCTGAGAGCATGCACCTCTCATGATCATACTTCTAAGTACCACCTACACCTACACTTTGACAGGAACATGTGCTCCACACACTTAAATGAGTAGGCCAGATGTGGTCTCCACACATTGCACATCTTGCCAGTCTTTGTTCTCCAATTCGTTGGACCGTGACAACATCCCGGCATCTCGGAAAGGCTACCTAACTATAGCAGTTTCAATGTGTGATGAATCACATCCCAGTTTAAATGGAGCTTCCAGTGCATGTTTACTGCTCTGCCCACGTGTACATGATCAACCTGCACACATATGTTTGCATTTCCAGCTCAGAAAGACTCTGGATCTTCCAAAAGGAGGTGCTTTTATTGTGCTAATAAGGAAAACATTGTAGGCACAAAGTAAATTTCATCAAAACATGGTTGAATACATACAAATATCATATATATATATATATTTATTTATTATTTTTTTTATTTACATCTCAAGACAAAATTAACAACTGTCATGTGATCAGTCTTAATCATGGTTGTGTTTGTGTGTGAGATATTACAGGGTGTTTCTGCTGTTTGAATAGTAATTTTTTCAAACTCAAAATCAAATTTTGGGTTTTCAGGAGCTACAAGCCATACTGATCATGTGATAAAATAAAGTAATTTTTTTTTACTAATTTAAGTATATAATTATATACTAGTGCATCTCTAG